>VXBB01013169.1:264454-278189 GCA_013399915.1 Illadopsis cleaveri
CTGCCCGGCGGGCGGGCGGGCGAAGGGGCCGCGGCCCCGCCGCCCCCGGCCCGAGGAGCGGCATCCCCTCCCGGCGGCTGCGGCGAGAGCTCCCCCTCCTGTCCCGCTCCTTCCCAGCACGGTGGGAAACGCATCATGGAGCCTCGGACACCGAAACGTGTTTAGGCACCAGCCTGCGTGCGATTATGCACGTATAAACCCACACGTCCACCCACACAAGCAGGGAGAAAGCTGAAGGTAAAAAGGGAGGCTGTTGTCTCTTTTATTTTCCCAAGTAACAGCCCCAGACGTCGCAGGCCAAAGTAAAGGTGAGGCTCGTAACTGGGTTCTCTTAATACTGCTGATAATTTACCGTATTATTCCTTGCTTGCCAAGGTGTTGTCAGTTCTCCATCAGGTTGCTTGGTAATGCCAGTCACCGTGGAAAACATATGTCTATGCAGTCTTTCACCTGTATCCGAGGGGAAGCCATAATAAACAGCAATTTAAATTCAGGTATTTGGTTTGCTGAAGTGTTTAATTAAACAAAGAAATTCATTATGTGAGTTCGCAGAAAAGTTCCATTACGTTGATTTATTTTTTTTTTCATTTGACTTGAAGTGGAAATGTTCCTCTGACTTTTTGTGTGGCATGCAAAGGTGATAGATTATTTATGCCATCAGAAGCAAATAAATGCAGTGAATAATTAAAATATTGGCTCCCAATATTTTTTTTAATAAGTAGACAGCCATTTTCACATACATGGAAAACATATATATGAGCTTCTCTCTTGTTTCAGTTCCACCCAAACCCCACTTCCACTTCAGGGATGTTTTTTCACCCATACCTTGAAGAAGGGGTACATTCCACTCGTTCCTGAGCTTGGACAAATGCCCACAGCATTACTCACACACAGTAGTGTCTGTAGATTCCTTTCTGCTCTGGATACTAATCTCAATTCAGAGTTTCCTCAGACGATTACGGGCTGTTCTGCAAAATGTCAAGAGGTATGGCAGCTGAAATGGGAGTAGTGGCGGCTTTCCAAATACAAAGGTCTGGAAATGTTTGGAGATATTTTAATATTGATGAATATTTCTTCTTCTTTTTTTTTTTTTTTTTTTTTTTTTTTGTGCTTTAGGGTATCAGTGTCAAATCTGTACGAATTAATGGCAAGACAGTGCCTTAACACTGTTAATGCTTTTTGAAACTTCTGGCAAAAAGGGAGAAACTTTATTTAACTTATTAAATTAGTAATAAAAATTGCTCTTTTGACCTGAATCCTCACATAATTTGATAAACAGAAAGAAAAGTTAACCTGTTTCCATGATTCTTTGTTAAATACTTCCAAGTCTCTTGTTAAAATGCCTTTTTGTTTCTTGATTATTTTCTCATGTTCCTTACAACAAAAGTAAGCAAGAAGAAGTCTTTAGCATGAGAGAACACCCATGCTATTAAAAATCAATCAATATTAAACCTTTTTAAAAGGTAGCAACGCATTAAAAAACAAATTAGTAAAAATATGTCCTGGACACCAGTATTGACTTTGGGGAAAAATCTTTATCATATGTCTACTGCTACACTCTGTCTATCCATTCTGGTTATTCAGTGATGCTTCTGTGATGCTTTCATATTGAATACAATGCCAAAAATCAGGTAAAGAAAAATAAAGGACCAATGGACAAGCAAAAAACTTAGACATGTTATACCAGACTTGAACTTGGCTGTGACAAACTATGGGTTTGCAGCTTCATTACACCTAAGGTCTGTACCTCAGAATGAAATGAATCTTTTAAAAAGATTTTGTGAATGTTTTGAAATTTCATTTGGTCTAAAATGGTGCTCTACTTGCTCTGTCACACAGGTTGGTAAGAGCATATACTAAGCCCTATTTTCTTGAGGGTTTCTTCTTTCATTGGGGCTGCCACCCAAAATGCTGATCTCCAAACACTGCTTTGGAGAAGGTCTGAGGTACTGAGGCACCCTCCAAACTCTGTGTGTGTAGCCCTGGTTCCATGCTTGAGGTGTTTTGGTTTTCTGAAATTCTTTCCCCAGGGAATTATCTGTAAACAAGAGACATGTTTTTGTAACTGTAACTTTGTTATTCATTCCTTTTCCTAGGAGGGACTCCTTCTTGATATTCCTCTGGTCTGACCAATGTGATTGAAGAGGTTTGCCTTTGTTTCACCAATCAAATTGGTCTGTGTAAATAGTATAAAAGAGAGACACATCCCAAAAATAAAGGAGTCATTTTCAGCCTTCTGAAGTCGGAGTCTGTGCCGTTGTGGTGTGAAACAGCGTCATGTATATGCTGTGAAACAGCGTCATGTATGTGCTGTGCCCCTGTTTCCTACACACATCAAAAGCAGGGAACTGTCAAAGTTGGAAGCCAAACCAGTGAGGAGTGGATACTTGTGCTCTCTGGGACAGTCCTAAGCTGTAAACCTCCCTCTGAGGTGGACTGAGAATATTTATAGCCAAGGCATATTCATTTCTTCACCTACCATTTCTTTACAAAGACTGTTTCCTCCCCTTACAACTATTTTACTTCTCTGTAGAAGAAGGCAGGTGAGAGTCTTCTTAGATTCAGTTTAATAAATAGGCAAGTCTCCCAGATGCTACAATGGCAGGAGAAGAGGGGGAGAGATTGTGTGGGACTGGGATACAGCAGAAAGTTCTCCCTTCTTTTTAACTTCACTCTTTTTTAAAATAGATTAATTTTGCTGATTCCTGAAAATACTAGTACAGCACTCTACATCAAGTTCTTCCTAAAAAGTATCTCTTCTCTTTTTGTCTTTCTGAGTAGAATAAAAGAATTTTTTCTACAACAATGATAGTGTTTTATACATTTTCTCATAATCCTGCATTTCCCCTGTAAGCTTTGTTGCATGATATAGTATGTCAGTTTAAGTAACATCTGTCAAGGGATGGAAAGCAATTGCAGGTTCTTTTCATTCATAAAGTCATTCTCGAGTTTCTTCATCCTTAATTTTCTTGTCATGCTTTCAAAAACATTACATCATTTTGTCCAAATTACCCCCTGCATTGCATATACAAGATACAGTGGGTTATTCATTTCTGTCCTGGACCCAAAGAAACATGTCAAGGTATCTACACCGATATATACTAAATGATTTAGAGTGGGCAAAAGTTGGGCTTTGACATGTCATTATTTGACAATTACTCTTCTACTGCAATGCTTGTTTTCTTGCCAGCATCTCCCCAGAATCCTACATGACATGTGACTCAATCTCTTGATCTTCTCAGTTATATTTACATTAATTTTACACATCCTAATATATAATGGCAATGCCTTCACACTGATGTGGTAAAAAGTCTGTCAAAAGATCCAAACGTATCTTGGGCATGCACAACAGAGATATATTCAGGACTAGAATGGGGCATGTATTCAGCACATCAAAGAATACCTGGGATTGGAAGGGACCTCTGGAGATCATACAGTCCAACCTCCCTGCTCAAAGCAGAGCAGGTTGGTTCTGTGTCCAGTCATGTCTTGAAGAAGTGTGAAGGCTCCATAGCATCTCTGGGCTGCCTCTTCCAGTGTTTGACAACATTCATAGCAAAAAAAAATGCTTTTTTTATGTTTACATGGAATTTGGTGTACTTTGATTTGTGCCCATGTGCCTTTTGTCCTATCACTAAAAAAAAGCCTGGTTCTGTCTTTTCCACTTGCCTTCCCCCATTCAAGAATTTCTATGCATTGATCATATCTTCCCTGGGCCTTCTCCTTTTTAAACAACCCCAAATCTCTCAGCCTCTCAAACATCAGATGCTTCAGTCCCTTTATCACCTCCATGGTCTTCCACTGTCCTTGTTCCAGTGTGTCCATGTCTCTCTTATATTGTGGAGCTCAGATCTTGACCCAGCAGTCCAGGTGTGTCTCAACAGAGCTGAGAAGAGAGGAAGGATCACATCCATCAACCTGCCAGCAGTGCTCTTCCTAATGCACCCAGGCCATCTTTGCTGCAAGGCTGCACTGCTGGCTCATGTTCAGATTGTTGAATACCAAGGTCCCCAGGGCCTTCTCTGCAAAGCTGCTTTTTAGCTGCTTCCCCAGCTTTGTTACTACGAATACCGCTCTGATCTGCATGCAGGATTTCACATTTCTTTGCTGAAATTCATGAGATTCTTGTCAGCCTTTTCTCCTGCATCTTATTAAATTTGTTTTGATTTATGATCTTTTAGGTAATTAGTAATACTATTAGCTGGAAATATTTTGTTTTCATGAACTATGTGGCTTTTCCTAATTAAATCATGCATGTAACATTAATGATAATAATCTATATCTCTTACCATAAGTAGATTTTGCTCAAAGGCAGTACTGAAAATCCTTCTCTACACAGGCAGGATCTTTTGCTTTAAAACATGATCGGTGTTTGCATCTTTCTCCATTGAAGATTCTTGAAGTCAAGTGTGGTTATTGATTTATTTTCTCAGTGCTACTGGTTAAGCAGAATTGATGCGTTCTCACCACTCATTTTCAGGTCACCAGAGGATGTAGATGGGACACAGTCACATACAACTTCCATCCCACTCAGATGGTTCAGCAAAGGCTTGACACTTCAGCTTTGGACAAATTCTGGGAGCAGAGGGTCAGGAACACCATGCTTATTTTCATTAGCATGCACTGAAATCCTGCTCACACACAGCAAACCCTGCCATGCTGGTGTTTATTCTGAGTATCACTAGAGGTCCCCAGGTGCACCACCATTCCTGCAAGCTCAGACAGCAGTGGCTTGCAAAGCCAAGGCTGGGTATAATTTCTTCCTCCCGACTCTCAGGACAACATGAGAAGTTGCCTGCGGCACACTGTGTGTCACAGCTGGTGTCTCTTGAGCCCTGGTGAGAGGAGCTGTAAAGTGAGGTTCACTGGCTTTGCCCAAATTGCCGACACTAAAACCAGGTCCAAGGCCAACTCCAAAACCTTGCCTCTCACATGATTAGTTGGGGTCTTCTTGTCTGTTATTAACTAATATTACAACTACCAGTTAGTATTACAGCTATTTCACAGATGAGAAATCATCAGGAGAGAGATAAAGTGACAAAACACATGTACTGGAAGAGACTCATGGCCTCAACTAAAGCTCAGCTCTTATGTCTTGTAAGCCAGTCCTGTCACCATTAGAACATATAAGCTAACCTTCTTGGAAAAAAATGAAATGTGAGCCTCCCTTTGAACCAGCTTGACTTTGAGCTCCCTCATGAAACACCAACAACCTTTGAAAGAACACGGGGATGGCACCATTGACAGATTCTGTCTCAGCTGGCTGCAAATAAAGTTATTTCAAATAACTGCCAAAGCCGTAATTTATCAGACTTTCTCACAGATTCCACAAAAGCAAGGAAATTCAAAGTTGAAAGGCTTTTTCCAGGCAGCACATGCCAGGCATTTGTGCATGAATTGCAGGAGGGGAAACGATATGTTTCTTTTAGAGCTGTTGTTGCCATCACGGAAAGCGAACAAGCATCTGTGCTTTGGAAATCAGTGGATGGAAGGTGTTCCGTGAAAGGCAGCATGTGGGAAAGCAGCTTAAAATGGTGAGAGTGTACAAAAGTAGCAGGAGTTCTGAATGCCACCAGGGAGAAGTGGGACAAGGCTGACACATGGAAAGGTGGCGAGAAAGCAAAAAGAAATGCAAAGAGGAGTACACTGAAGGGAAAAAAACCCACCCACTCTTGGCTAGAGAATAGGTCTGAACAAGCTCCAAGAGAGGAACAGCAAAAGAGAAAAAAATTATAGGGTAGATGGAAAGTGTATCTATTAGATGATTGTGCAGGTGAAAATGTAAGTTGAAGTTTTGGTGTTTTACTGTGGAAACAGATACAAAGCTGAAAATCAGATGTTCCAGCAGAACTCCTAATTTAGCAAATCTGTACATTTATAGTAGGTGAAACCTGTAGGATGATTCTCCTCTGTAGCATTTGCCACCGATTTTGAAAAAAAAAGGGAAGATTCACATTTAGTAATATTTAATTAGAGTACTACTTACCTTAAACCACCATAAGTAAGGTTTGCACTGCCAGTCCTAAAACTCTTAATTTCACTCCAGGGCTGACGATTTCCTGTGTCACTACACTGTGAAGCTGAATCCAGAGTAACAATTTAATACTTGAGTGCCCAGAGTCAGTCAGATGCTTTGCATAAAAGTGTTCTCTTGTGCTTGTGGAGTGCCTGCAGCTCCCCCGGAGAGCTGGTGGGTGCTAAGCACCTCTGAAAATCAGGTCACTGTCACTCAAGAACTCAGAAAGCAACTGAGGTGCCAAAGTTTAAGACTAAACTTACAAGTAAATGACATCATTGCAGAAGACTCTGTCTCTGAAGGACTGCTGTGTTTTCGGTCATTTGAATTTTGGTATGTGATAGGCCTGCATTTGTAAATTAGATGCCTTTATAGCTTGAAACACCCTCCAGAAATTAGGATAAAAGAAAAAGTGCATTAAAGAGGAAAGAAAGAAGATGAGGGGAATTAATAAAACAGAAATGAATGGAGATGTTGTTCAAGATCATTTTAGACTAGTTTGGGCCTGCCTCATTGATTCTGAATGCAGATAGGAAGCTTTAAATAAACTAAATGAAGTGGGGATCTTCCACATAACACATAAAAAAGCTGGGGAACACAGTGTCCACTGGATATTTGGAGGGGAAAAGGTCCAAACAGCTTCAAAGAAGAGCTTGGAAAAGCCAGACTTGGAAGATCTGAGAAACCGCTTCATTTTCATTTATTAAACATGATAGACTTGACAGAGCATCTGGCTCAAGAAGTCTCCAAAGTGCAGTCAGGTGGGAGCTGGGTGGACATACCACAGAGCTTATTTCTCCATATTTGCATCATTTCTCATACTATTGCCTTAATAATTTCATTCTGGCTCTTATGGGAGACAGGCTGTACTACTTTAAATGTTCCTTCCATCTGACTCAATGCTCTCATATTCTATTTTGCACTAGTAGCTTATGTTTTCCCTTCTATAGGTTACTTATCCACACTGACCTAAGTTAATTGTTCTTCCTCTTGTCCTTCAGCAGCAGTACCTATGATTGCTGTGATGTCCAAATATGAACTATTTTAGAGTGTGTACTGAAGAGGCAGGCAGGCATTTTAATTACAGGGATTAAAAGGAGAACAAATGCAAGTGAGTCAAGTGCTAGGTAAATATAAATGCATCACCCCTTGAACCCTGAGAATCATCACTCTTTGTCTCCAACAGATTGACATCATGATAAATTCAAAAGCAGAGGGAATAGTACTGGAAAATACCTATTTTTAACAGAAACGTTTGCCTAGACTGGGGTAAAGTGTATAGATAGCACAGTTATATTATAGATGGATACCTATTTAATTTCCTCAAAGCCATTTAGTCAGTGCTACTTAAAATACATTATTTTGTTCAGACACAGAATTATAAGGATGGATTCAAATGGTTTTAACTTGAGTTTTCCAACTCAAATTAAAAAAACATTTTCTGTATCATCCATGTTCACTTTCATATATTGAGCTTTGTTCCCAGACTAGCATTACTCTCCACCTGGTAGCAAGATTGTGAGTAGGCACAGAGATAAAGTAAGTCCTCTAGAAAATTGTTTCCCCCAGTGCTCTGGGCTTTAAAGTTGATCAGTAAACAGCAAGCCAGTGCTGAGTCTGTGGTGCAGAGTACTCATGCTGTGCAGCTCTGCTCAGGGAGGGGGTAGTGGCTTTCTTGGGAACTGGATCTTTCAGGCATAATTCAAAGGGGACTCATAAATAGAAAGGTACAGAAACCCAGGTGGAGGTAACAAAACCACCGGTGATTTCTACCAAGTTTACTTCAGAGGAAATGTGCAGCCAGCCTTAGCTTCCAGTCAAAGTAGTAAAAAGAGAAAGACAGAAAAACATGTCCAAACCCAGGATTATCAGCAGAAAAAAAAAATTAGAATTGTATCTATGTTTTGATTATGCATGTGAATAGCAAGCAGCAAAATATAAATAACACTTCATAAATTACATATATTTAATCCCTGAGAAGTAAGCATTTTAACTGAGAAATGTTTCCATTTATTTATCTAAATCCACATAAAATGTGCATCTTGTGTATGTCTGTCAGTTTCCTGGCCATACTAGGACTATAATCCCTGGTTTCTATCACTACCTGATAACTGTTTCATTATTTTTAGATAGAGTTTTTCAAACCATTTTTCACCTAATATTAAAAAAAAAAAAATAATCCTGCAGGACCCTCCCAAATCACATCATCTTCTCCGATTTTAAGGGATACTGAGATGGAACTAATTGAAAAAAAATCCATAGAAAATCTAGAAATATGTGACATGGGGAATTTAATAGAGGGTACATGGGTAAGCCTTTGTTCAGCATGGCTGTCACTTCCTCTTTGCTGCATTTCACTCTTGTCCAAACCATGAATTCCTCAGGCAGGGGACCATCTCCTTTGTTCTGGTTTTGAAATGTGTCTGGTTGGAGTTTTCTACTGCTACTGATGTTCAATTAAATACAAATAATAAATAGTTAATGGTTTGCTGAGCTGCAGAGGTGGGGCTAATCAGCTGAGACTTCATGGAGTGGTTAATGATGGATTAGGAATGGGGGAACTGATAAAGCTGAATATTTAAAGACCAATATTGTACAGGATGATGGATGTTTTGTCTGCTTTGATTGCGTATGAGCAGAAACTAACAATGTGCTTATCTTCCTCCTCCTTCTATTGTAGATTACTCGGCTCCAAAACGCGGCTGTTTCGACTGTCTGTCCAAATTCCCCTGAGCGGAGCACTGCCCGTCAGAGGAGATGGTCTGAGAGGCTCTTACAATGGAAATCGGGTGGGGAGGTGAAAAAACAGTGACTCTGCAAAGGGGTGCGTTATCAGCAGCACACTGGTCTACTCCTGTTCATACTCAGCTTGCTGAAATGGAGGGATTTCAATTGATTTTGCTTTCTTTTGCAGTGCTGACTGATGAGCCAGTGAGGAGGCAGCTGTGTTCTGAGGGCATGTGGCACAGGGGGGGCTTGTCCCACTGCCTGTGCTGCACTGCTAAGACCCAGCAGGATCTCTGGCTTCCCATCTGTGCCAAGGACCGATGAGACGCTGTATCCCTGAGCCTGGTGTGCAGAGTGGAAAGAGTCACATACACCTTCTCTGTCAAAGGATCCCTATGTATCACAGCTATATTTATTTGTTTTGAAAAAAATCTTTCGCATTTGTTATCATGTATTAACCAGCAACATATCAAGGTCTGATATTGGTATCACAATAGGTACAATTAGGCTTAAAAATTAATACTTCTAAGTGTCAAATTCTGTCCAAGGGGCATGACTCCTACTGAAACCAACTGATGCTAAATGATGGTGTTTTTTCAGTGTCTAACTATAGGATCAATACAGCCTTCGCCACTGTCAGTAGTTCTGTCAGCTGCTGGGAAGACAGGCAGCCTTGCAGACAAGACACAGGCAAGGAGGTCAAGAGAAGTGGATTCTTTTCTTAGTTTGCCTTAGGGCTTTTGCAAAGCCTTGGACAAATCACACAACCTCTCTGTTAAACCTCCTGACTTCCAAAATTGAAATGATCATAACTCTCTGCTTTCCCAGGATGCCATGGAGTAAATCAATTCTTGGGAGGAGGGAAAAGGAGGGGAATAAGTGTATGTGAGAACAACTACATGAGTGCTTTGGAAGGAACAGACATATTTTTCTTTACTTTTATTTTGGTCAACAGTCTTAGAGTACCTGGGATTTAACATATTAAAAAATTAAGCAACATCTAGGAGATTTGGTCATGTAGACAGGTTATAGTTACTACAATATATTAACATCACTAGTCTCATTCTCCTACAGACACTGTTTATTTTGGATAAGGCCAGGGTAACTATGAAAAATTGAAAGTTCAAATGCTCCCAATCAAATGAGAGTGCTCTGCAATTGTTTTACTTTAGATGGCTGGCAGGAAAATATTTCCTCGTTTCATGTGCTAGAAAAGAGATCCAGAGTTGGCATTAGTAGTGGCTTTGATGTATTCTCTGGTACATTGGTCCAGAGCATGCTGATGTAAACAGAAGTGTTCCTTGACCTGTCCTCTTTGTTCTTCAATTTTGATACTGGCCCCATCCAGTGGCTTCTTTCTCCTCCTAGGGAGGCTTTTAAAAGTCAATTGATACAGAAAAAAAAGAGTTTCAGTTTTCTTCTTTGCTTAAGACTCTAAAGAAATAGACACGTCTATTGTACAGCCACTGAAGCTCTTGAAATAGTGCTGGTTTTTCTCTCCAATCCTGTGGGGAAATGAGCAAAGAAAAAAAAAAAGAAAGGCATGTGGTTTTGTCCACAACTTATGATGTGGTAAGTACATCATACTTTTGCTTCTGATGGTTTGGGGGTTTTTTTGAGAGGAAAACTGAGAAGCTGTGTTTCAGATCCAGGCAGTGCAAACAGTAATGCCTATGGGTAAGTTAGTCCATCATTGCCTATTATAGGACACTGGCTTTTGATGCCTGTAACTGTCAAATATCAGCTAATTTGTAATGATTTTTTTTCCTGTGATTGGTGTGCCAGCCTGAAGCTGATTTTTAAAATAGTTCACTCTGTTTGAAAAATTAGGTTAGCAAAAAAATACATTCTCCTTGTGTTAAAAAATATCATTGGGTTGCATGACTGAGAAACTCACCATGCTCTAAACCTGAAATTAGGCAAAGGATTTGCCAAGGATTTGGAGAGTCCCACCCATAAACATGTATGATAAGAAGAGCCTATGATTAGGATGCAGGCTATGCAGACAAGAGGGTTATTGGAGGGTGAAATGAGAAGGCTGTGACAAGATTGAAAGAACAGTAGCCTGTAGGGATGGTGTGTGGGACTGAAGAAAAGAAGTGAGGAGACTGGGAGAAAGAAACTATGAACTTGGACCAGGAGTAAAAAATGAACTACTGAACTAAGACTCTTAGGTTGCCAAGAGAAGGGAAAGGGATGAAGGCATTGGGCTGAGAGTGAGAGACAGAAAGTCCTTAGGTATTACAGTACAACCTTCTCAAACAGTCTCTGTGGTCAAGAAAAAATAATTTTTAAAAAGCTGGAAAATGACTGACAAAATGTTTGCTTCATTCCTCTAGCGATTGCTGCTTTTAAAGAACATCACCTACTGCTGGTGAATCCCGAGGAAACCCTAGTGATAGTGTGTAGTGTTATGGATATCAAGGGTCTTGTTCTAGTTCGAAACCATTTGGACTTAGAAGAATTCTACATAAAGAGTACAGAGGCATTTAGTTTTTTAGAATAACATAAAGAACAGTAATTAAAAAAAGTTTAAGTCTCACATGTTAGGAGATGGTAGGTTTACTGCCCATAGAACCCTAATTCTCCCCAGTTTATACTTACTATTTTAAGCAGACTTTAATTGTATAATCATGTTAAGTTTTTCACAGAACACTAACCACATTAAGTGCAAGAATGGATATGGCTCAGGAAATGAATCAAGGAACTTGTCACCGGTACAGAATGAGGTGCCTTGGTAGCGCCTCTTAAGTGCATCCCTCCGGCAATTTTCATTAACTTGGGCTTTCTGCACAGAAACATGCCACTGCATTCTGTCATTTCTAAACTGTGTTTATGAGCTGAAACTCCCTATTTAGCAACAGTTTGTTCTGTGACACCAGCTAACTAAACTGCCTCAGTGGCAGCTCCTTCAAAGCAAAGCTTCATTCTCTGAGACAGGCAGCACAGAAAGTGAGGATTTGACACCAGAAACTTAACTCTTAAGTTACCTTTCCAGTTCTCACAGGCTTTCTTTATTCTAGTTTTCCCCCTCTCCATTGGGAGAGGCCACTTATGAGATGCCACAGGCATGTCCAGGTGTTGTTGACTCCACAGTCAAAACTCTTCCTTAGGACAGTACATTTTAGAGTGCTGGAGTTGTCTTGGGTGTCAAAACAAAAAACATCTTGTCGTTGTCACTGAACAACAGGTAAGGTGTTCCTTTTTAGCATCTTCTCCCTTGCAATTGTAAGGGTTATATTGTGCTTTCCTGGACATCTTTCTTTGTGATGGGATTGTTTTCTATTTGCATCTTCTTTTATAGTATCCTTCAATGTAACTCTTTTTAATAATGTGGAATAATGCAGACAAAATAGAGTCACCTGCATCTTGTATTTCCAAAGATAAGAAATGTGACACCCTCATTTTCAACATGAATGTAGTCAATAGGACAGACTTCTCCTCAAAACTTTGCCTGATTTGTTGCAACAAAGCCTTGAAAATATAGAAGGAATGGATGTCAGTGATTGTAAAAACAGAACCAATCATATTCTTGCTGAAGTATCTGTGGGTGTGAGGAAGTCACTTAAACCAAATTTCTGAAGATGGCCAGTGTTTTTCTCCTCTGCTAAGTCTATTCTCTGAATTCAGAAGTTTTGGGGGCAGGTACCTGCAAAGAGGCATCGGTGATGGCTGTACTCAGAATTAAGGAAAGACTACACGATATATAGCAGACCACACTGTATAGAATTCTGGGATCCTGAAGTCTTCACTTAGGCACTCAAAATTAGCTGTCACTTTTGATGTTCACTGTTTGATTGTCAGCACCTCCTCAGCTCAGGAGGAGGCTGTTCCTAACCCCCTCAGCTGGCTCACAGCAGAGCACCATACAGCACAGCTACAGCACAGGGCAGAGCATGCAGTAAATAAGGGCTGTGGATGCCATGCCCCAGACACCTCCGGGAAGAGGCAAAAAAGAACGCCCGTACACTGCAATTATAGATGTATAGGATCATCAGCGTTGGAAAAGACTGTTGAGGTCACAACATCAGCCGTCAGTCCGAGCATCAGGCCAGCACTGGCACCCCTAAACCACATCACCCAGCGCCAGATCCAGGTGCCTCCTGAACACGTGCACGGTTGGTGCTTCCACCACCTCCCTGGGCAACCTATTCCAATGCCTGACCATCCTAACAGCGAAAAAACTGCACAGAAATCGTGACTGTAGCTAAAGACTACAGGCCGAACACTTTAGGTGGGACCCTGACCTTTCTTCCCCGCTGGTCCCTGTAGCAACCCCGGGCGCAGGCAGAGCACATCCCGTTCTGTGGGGCACCCCCCGCCAGCCGGGAGCCCGGACCAGGCGCGGGGACCGGCCCCTCTCCAGCGGGACCCTCGGCCATGGCTCTGGAAGGCAACAAATACAGAGTGGGGAAAGAAGCGGTGCCGCTTTGCCCCGCGAGTCCTGAGGGCGGATAAGAGCGAGCAATGCCCGCTGCCTGCAGCACCCGAGCACCCAGGCACCCGTCTGCAGCCCCCGCCTCGCCGCCCTCGCTTTACGGCGCGCCGTGCTTTGCGACGCCCAAGATGGCCGCCCCCAGGGCACAATGAGCCCGCTCCGGCCACAGCTGCTGGGGGGGACGTGGGGCACGGGCAGGGCCGGTCGGGGCATAGCTGCGGTGTTCCTCCGGCAGCGGGACTCGTCCGCGACCGCTCGGCGTCTGGGACCCCGCCGGAGCTCGTAGCGGGAGAGCGAAGCGTCCCCGGGGAGGCGGCATGTGGGGCGCCCTGCTCCGGCGCGGGGTCCGCGGCGCCGGCGGGCTCCGGTGCCTGTCCTCGGGCGGCCCGCCCTGGAGCCAGGTGGTGTCAGAGGCCGAGAAGATCGTGGGGTACCCGACGTCCTTCATGAGCCTGCGGTGCCTGCTGAGCGACGAGCTCAGCAACATCGCCATGCAGGTCCGCAAGCTGGTGGGCACCAAGCACCCGCTGCTCGACACCGCCCGGTAAGCGCTG
>VXBB01013169.1:278221-360337 GCA_013399915.1 Illadopsis cleaveri
GCACGGCGGGGCTGGGCCGCCCGCAGCCCTCGGCAGCATTGGCAGGGCTCCTGCGAAGTTTTGGCCTTCCTGCCGCGAGGGAAAGGGTGCGCCGGGGGCGGGAGGTTTCGCCTCCGCTCCGGGATCCTGGTTCCTTTGCCGCAACAGGTTTTCCCTGCGGTTATCCGCTGTCATTCGGAAGTTGCATCCTTGTGGTGCCACGTGCGGCGCTTCCCCCGTGCGGTGCGAGGGAAAAAAATAAATCCCTTGGGAAGTGCGGCTGCTTCGCTAGTAATGATGTATTCTTTTACAATTAAGAACTATATTGCAAAGAAAACACGGAAAAAAAGCAGAGAGAGTACTCAGTTCAAAAGCTCGAAATGACACTGCTCGGAACTGTATGTTTTGTTACCAAGTATTTTGGAATATCCAGGTGGGAGCTGCCAGTTTTTGTGTATTGTTGAGAATATTAGGGTTGCTAAGCTGTTTATCCACTCTTTCATTCTTAAGGCAAACTAATGGAAGTCTTGCACTCCTGCCAATGAGCAGAAATTGAGATTGCTGAGCAGGGTTTTCTTTGACTGTAAAACAAGAACTGATTGGCAGTGAGTTTTTTATAAAATAAAACTCCAGACACTTACCACAATGAAGGAAAAAATAAAAGTACAGTTTTCTGAAGACTTTTGGTTGTGGATTTGAGTGTTTTGGTTGTGGTTTTTGTTTGCTAGATCTGTGTTTGCTGTAACTGCAGCTATAGCAACATTAATAGAATCCAAGTTTAGTATGCACAGTATTTTTAACAGGTGTAAGACAAAAATGAGCATTTGGTTAAAGTGGATGTTCAGCTTTGCTTTTAAGAAACGGAAATTGTAGCTCTTTAGTGGTCCTTGGCAACTCCAGAGTGTTGTAATGATATAAAAACAAGATTTGTTTTCCAGCTCTCCGTCTTGAAATCTGGTTGTCTTGAGTGAACAAAATGAGTACAGAGGACAAACAGCTTTTTTAAAGAAACATGATTTTCAGCAAGGGGGATTTAGACATTGGCCTTAAGTAGACTTTTCTGGAAAAAACAAATGAAATCGATAATAAAAATGGAAAATACCTGACTTTAGAAAATGATGGTGGAGGGGATTTTGTTGAACTTTTATAACTGAAGATTGTGATATTATGATAAAGAGGAGGGATGAGAAGCAAATGCTCTTCTTTGTAAGGTCAGTTGATGGAATGGAGGGAATAGGAGGAGCGAAGCACAATGTACTTGGGCTCTTGAGTTTGCACTGCAGTCACAGAAGTGTCATAGAGACCTGCAGTGCTAAAGTGGAACTTCAGAGTGCCTGTTCAATGTGTGGTAGTTGCTGGTTTGTTTGTGGATTAAATTTAAATGCAGTATTTTGGGATATGGTTGGAAATTTTGTGGTAGAGCTGTAATGTAAGGATTTGTTGGGGTTTTTTATTATTTTAAGTGGGCTGCTTCAGGCTTAATTCTGTAAGCCTGTGGCTTGTGGAACACCAGGAGGAATATAGTCGTGCCCAGACTCAGCAGGAATAAATACATTCATTTTTAAAATTCATATATGTTTCAGAGTGCACTACTAAATTGATGTGTTGTGCTGGAAAGAAGAAGTATTTACTCACATAAAACTGAAACCCTTTGCCCTTAGTTTGGATCTTCTTACTTGGTTTCACTGGTATTTCCAAGGGCTGTGTTGCTGAGGGATTTCTGATGACCTTGACCTTTGTGTTACAAGAAGAGTTAATATCCTGCTGACAGGTTTTAGTACACCCACAGTAACACACAAATTGTACCTTGCTCACCTTGTTTTATGGTGTGATGTTGCAATAAGGTGAAACTTGACCATGTTCTTTCTCAATAATCTTGATAATTTATTTCTGAAATTTAAGTGTTGTATGTTTCAATGTAAATGTGAGTGATTTTAGTTTTCGGTCTGAGATCTATGCTCTGACATAGCATAGCAATTTAGGAAACAGGTTGTGATTTTTCCATAATAGGATTTTTTTTTTGAATGCTCTTAAATTTGTCTCATTACTCATTCTTAAAAAGTAACAAAGATTTTCTGTTGTGTGTTCAGACAAATGTTTTAAAGCGAGGGTATCTAAAATATTTTATTTTGTGATTTTTTTTTTTAAATACCTAAGTGATTGATGTGTTCTGGAACTCTAATCTTTGGGACTCTGAGTGAGTAAATGCTATATATATCTGAGAAGTACTCCAGCATTTAAGGAGATTTTTGTATTTGTGGAAACAACTGAAAAATATGTGCTGTAAAATTGATTAGTTGCATGTGTTGTTTCTCAAGTTTCTACTCATTTATTTTTGAGGTTCTAAGTGGTGACAATCAAATTGATTGCTTGCTGTCAGGCCTAAACAATTTTCTTAAACCTTCATTGACTGGTGGCATTTTGTCATCAGTGGTTGTGTGTCTACCCTCCCTTCCTGCCTAAAGGCTTTGATGGCTTTTGAAGTCTTCCTGAGAACATGAGGGGTTTCTTAAAGCAGAGGGTTCTCTACCAGTGCTTGTCTGCATGGAATAAGTTCTGAGCTGAGGCAGCACAGGACATAATTGCCACCACACTGAAAGCCTTTAGTGTAACCAGAGTGTTGATGAGTGTTTTTAACATTTTGCCAAGTTTTGGCTCACTAGGCTGTTGCAATGCAATGCCTGTGCTGAGAGCCTTGAAGAAGGCAGCTGAACGGTATCTGCATGTGAGACAGGGCGTGTGGAGAAACAGCTGTTGGGCCAGTACACGTTTCCCTGATGATCCCATCCATTTCTTCCTCTTGTTTGGATGCAGCACTGGCAGCTCCTGAGTGTAAGTGCCTGCTGTGAATCAGGACTGCAGCAGGTGTTCTTCTGGGATGATGTGTGACCCTGATAGCTCCTACCAAGCTTGTGCCTGGCCAGCAGCTTTAAATCTGAGAGCTGTTGCTGACCCTCCTCTAGAGAGGGCAGAGACACAGGTAACTGAGCCCCACAGTGGCGGATTTGGGAGTTCTGTAATCTGTGCGGTAAAGCTGAGTTTATATTTTATTAAGTTCTTTTTTATTTTTAAGGTTTTGGTTTGTTAATAGTCATCCACATGGAGTGAACAGCCCCTGTACTAGCTTTGCCAGACTTGTTAGAAGGAGGGCAATATGTGAGGAAAAGGTTACATTTCGTTTAGGAAAGGCTAATGTCTAGCGGTTAATGGATCATTGGAAGCTGGGGTATCTGGATTAGATTCACAGCTGTGCTTTTGGCTCTCTGACTAGAGCAAGTCACTTAATTTTTCATACTTGCATTTACTTATCTGTGAAATGAATAATGTAGCATCTGTTTTCTGGAGATGTTGCACTTCATTCATTGCAGCCTTGTATCGATCACTGTGATCTTTCAGTGGAAAAGGGTGTATAAGCAATATTAATAAAGAATACTATAAAGAAATGCTATCATTTAAAAAAAATTGCCTCTAGTGGATACTCTGGAAACAAAATTGCAATCTGACTACTTCTGGATCTATTTGTTTGTAGTCCTGTGAGTCACTGTATGGTTTTTCAGAGAGATTTTTTTTTAAGATTTGCTATAATGAAGTGTCTTCAGCAGCTACTCAAAACTAGCATTTCTGAGGTTTTTTCTCTTCAGGATTTGTTGGGCTGAAGCGGAACTTTTTCAATGCATGATTGTATGGCCTCCTTTTTATTTGAGAAACAAACAAATCTCCTGTCTTTTCTTTTTCCCAGCTCCTTTCTAGGCTAGCATACATCCTTCTTAGTATAGGAAAGAGTCTGTAATTGGCACAGTGATCTATTTTTCTCAAATACATAGTGTGAATAACATTTACTTGATTACTTAATCTCCCTTGAGAAGGGTATAGCTTGCTGCAGATTGTAAACAGTAAATGTTATGGCCAATGTATCACTTTTATAATATCACTAAATGGAATGGAACACTCCATACACGTAAAATTATTATGGGATACCATTTAGCTCCAGCCATTCTCTCATTAGCCTGCGGGAGGAATGATTATATTTAAGTTCTGTCAGAATTGTTTGTTGGTGATGAATGCTTAAGTAGGCATGGTTACAGTTCTTGGATTATTACAGAAATAAAAAGACTGGCCAGACCAGGCTTTGTTCTGTTGCAGCCCGCTCAGTGTAGATCTCTAGACATTTTAAGGCCCAAGAATGTGATCCAGAGCACTTTCAAGATGGCATGCTTTTTGTTTAAAATGTCTGATAACATTGGCTTCCTGATAGTTCTGTTTCTTAATCAGCTTGAGATAGCTTAGTTTGGTAACACATTTTGTAACTCCAGGTGTTGCATGCATCTGCCTTCCTATGCAGGTGACCGATTTCAGCATAGATGGAGGCATTTGTTTCAGCCTGTTGTTGATGGAGTTGTTATTGCCAGTTTATATTTTGTCTTAACAGAATGATGACCTTAAAATCGTCCTTTTTTTAATAATTGAAGGTGCTGTGAGTGACTACGAGTAGCTTTTTAGCAAGTTGTTTCAAATGTTAATTAATTTTTCTTTTCTGACCCAGAAAAATGATAGCGTCTATTTACGTGACAGTGGTTAATGAGGTATCTTTCTCTAAAAACAGTGGGCAGCTGGACACTGATGTGTGATAAGCAGAAGGTCTGGCCAAAGCTGAGCTTCTACTACTTAAGTTTTACCAAGCTGCTTAATCTATAATGGTTGTGGAGTCATAAAGTCCTTTACCTGCAACTGCCAGATTAGAAGTTAAAACACACTGGCTTTCACTAAATTTTATTCTATTTTCAGCCTGCTATAACACTTTGTAAAAAATATTTTTGCAGTAGAGAGATGTGATTTTTATAATTGTGGTCAGAATGCCTGTGAAGTTAGCTGTGATATGGCAGCAGTGTCGTTTCCTGTGTTCACTGCAGAAATCTGTTTGACTTCCTGGAAGCACTGACCACCACAGCTGGCATTCAGGACACTTCTGCAGAAAGTATTAGTCGTGATGTTAGAAATGCAGAAATATTTTTCCTGCTCAGTATGTTTGATACTATTTGTAAAATATACTGGTGGTTATAGGAAGTCTGGCTTTGTCCTGGAAGACTATTTTCCAAGCATTGTGTATAGCTGATGGAAACAGAGGTTTTTCTCAGTAGAGCTCTAGCTGATTGAAGCACCAGAGTTAAATTTTTGGTTTGACTTACCCCATCAAGAAATGTTTGTCTTTCAAGGAATGCTGGCACCTCTTAGCTGAGTTAGTTTTTGTGAGTATCTCTCAGTCAATTGTGATAGACTTGAAAAACCTTCATCATGTTACATAACTTAGAAATGTTGGTACTCCCTGGGGTTTTCTGTTACCATACTCACCATCAAGTAAATCTTTCTTAGACACCAAAAACAGTTTATTGTGTACTTTGGTTGAATGAACTCACAGAGACCTATTGTGGTAAAGTTAACTTTGGAAGGTAAAAAGACATTAAAGAAATTAAACCATTGCAGGTTCATAAAGGGACTGAAATTTCCTTCTGATTACTTCCATATTATTCCTTGTTCCTGTGGCCTTCAGTATGCTTCTTAGTCAGCCACCACTTAATACTGTCTTGTACAGTTAAGAGGAAGAGAGAATCCATTTATGTAGGTCCCACCCTTCCTTTATGCTGTAATCAGGTAGAATGGGAGGAATAGATATGTGCTGTATGTTCTCTCTTCCAAATATTGTGTTTCATTTCTCATCCTGCATTACTTTCACTAGTGCATGTTTTTTTTAGTTTTCTCCACCAACAATAAATGTTATACTCGTATATTTAAATGCTCATATCTGTCAGCTATTGCTACTCTTTTGAAGAGCTGTCAGTAGATGAGAGTTGCATCAATATTTGTACACTTGGGCTTCAAGTTCACAGTTCATGTTTAAGGGATCTTTCTTTTTTTGTTGTTCTTTGAAACATTGCACTTTGTTGGGTTTGGTTGTGGTTATCTCATTCTGGAAGGTAAAACATACTAGCCAGTCATGTGTGTCTGTGTCTGTCTGTCTGTCTGTCTGTCTATCTATCTATCTCTTCTCTGTTGCTCCCCCCCATTTTATTAGTAAATCCTAGCTCAAGAAGTCAAGGTAGCCATTGTCAGGTTTTCAGCTGTAGTGGTGCTGAGTTCTTGTCTTGTCAATCATTCATAGTATTTGTGTGGAAAAAATTATATAAAGGATGTTTAATTGTACGTTACAACACTTAGTTTTGCTGAATATTTTGCTACCATAAGCAAAGTAGGATTGAGTAGGAAATCTGCATTATGAAAATGCAAAAGCTAGGCTGTAAATTAAATTCTCTTGAATAACTGGGGTTTTTGCAGTGATTCTCATTTAAATATCTATGTTGAATCCAGGTTTTTGTGCTTATGAAGATTGTATTATTTCAACATGTAGGGTGGTCTTTGTAAACAAAGTGTACTCAGTAGGTGATGATTATGTTTGGGATTTTCTGATGGAATTGTTTACAGCGAAAACTAATATGCTGTTTTGATATTGATAATTTCTGGTATTTTGTATAGGGAGTCTGAAGGTTTCAGCAGAATTTCCAGTACAACTCGGTCTGATTAAATTAAACACTGTGGAAGTTCTTAAGCTTGGGTTCTCAAGCATGTGACAAAGAAACTGAATATATAATGTCCAATATAAAATGAAGGTAATTTTTAAAGTTCACATCTGTTCTTTCCTGCTTTCAAGTACAATTGATTTATAATGCACGTGAATATGGAATACCAAGTTTAATGTACTAGTGAACGACTGTTAGGTCAATGTTTGCTCAGTGCAGGAAAAGAGTCCTGAATGAGTGGAAATAGTTTCAAAATAATTCCTTCTGTAACACTGAAGACAGTTGCCAAATATGCCTTTCTATAAAATGAAAATGAGAACCAATGTCAAACAGTAATCAAAATTAATATTTGGGTTACTGGAAGTGGTTTTCACTCAGTGAATCTTCTATTTGGCAGTGGTAAGTTAACCTCTTTACCTTACAGGAATAATGGGAAAAGTACTTTACCCAGGGCTTTTTCTCTCTCTGAGGTCTGTGTTTTGTAGCTTACAAAGAGTGTTCTTCCCTGCCGTGCTGCCTCTTTTGTTGGTGCAGCCTCCGAGATGACTTCTCTCCTTGCTTTGGAGGTCCTGGCAGTGGCAGGAGGTACCATTAACCGTGAGCATTTTCAGAGCTCCTCCAAAAAACATGGGTAACACTGTATCCTCTGCAGCACTTTGTAAATCTATTGAGGAAAATACAAGTTCAGGGAGGACAAATACAAGCTCAGGAGGTAGATGTTTCCATGCTAACACTATTGCTTCGTCCTAGGTGTGGCAGACCACTGTCTTAAATTATTAATATCTTTCCTTTACCCCACATCTGAGGGTCTTAGTTTCCCTCAGGGTAGGCAGACTGTCTGCAGTGCTTGCCCTAAAGGAACTCCAGCTAGAGACAAACCCGACAGACTATAAAGGAACGCTGTGAATTTAAAAATCGGATCTATTACGAAAAATAAGTTTAAAATCTGTAGCAGCTGCTTTGCTGTCCTTGAATTGTCCCTGCCAATTGTCTGACATTGACAATCACTTTAGCTTGATTTTTTTTTTCTTCTCTGTTGCTGTATGAGAGAAAAAATGATCATGTAGGAAAACTGTTGAGACTCATTATATATATGAGCTTTTCTCAAACACATGCTGTGAACTACCTAGATTTTACTTATAATGGTAGATAAGGCTTAGAAATTTGCCTCAATACTTCATTTTACTGAGAAACTCTAGGACCTTTTCAGCCTGCTGGTGGTTCTTCAGGTGAGCCGTAGTCATCTTTTCTTCAATCCTCAGCTATTCCTAAAGAAACATCAGGAGCTTCAGCTTTTGCATTCATCTTTCTCATTTCTTTCCCACATAAATTACAAGTGATGGTTGTTCCAATTTCCTTTCTCATTCCCCCAATTCCTTTCTTCAAAATAGCACTAGTTGGCTCTATTCTATGGCAGCTCTTCTATTTTGGGGAAAAACAAAGAAAGTTGTAAAGGTAATCCTCTATTTCTTAATAAAATGAAAGTTTATATTTTGTTACATCTAGTTTGTTTTGTTCCCCTTCTTTTTTCCCAGCTAGGGAAAGAAGTCATACACCTTGGCACCACTGATTCAGGTTTATTTTTCTAGTTAAAAATATGAACAGGCAAACCCATTAGTCTTTATCTCCATTTTGTTTCAAAAAGTACTGCCTTTAAAAGTAGATTTCTTTGAGATCAAGGAAATTATTTTTGATTATTAGTTGGTTAAATGATCCTATAAGTGTGAATTGATTGACTTGATAGCTGCCACTAAACATTTACAATTAATTAGTTTTATAGAATCTGAGCTCTTCAAAGAAAAAAAGCGTTCTCCCTAACAGCTCCCACTATTTCTTTTCTAGATCTTCACACTCATGGTGCAAAGTTAATTGTATGACAGCTATCTTTTTCATTGACTGCCTGTTCAGCACTCCCCATGAAATAATCATAATCAAAGAGTCAATACATCCATATGTTGTCATTGCTCCTGGAAATAGCTTACCTATTGCACCTTGAAAAAAAAAAAAAACAAAGAAAGATTCTGTGTTTCAGTCATAAAGTAGGAGTGGGTTTGTAGCAGGCTGTGCTTGTGTAGACTCATCCTGCAAATGCATAGTCCAGATTAAGGCAATTTGAGGCTAAATGGTCCGTGCCAACACTCTTTGTGTCTGGTTGGCATACGAATGATTGGCCAGTAGTAGAAACACCATAATTAGCTGATTTGGTAAGACTGCTTTTAATCAGACTTAACAGAAAGTTCAACTTGTTAAGAGATAAATTAAAATTGTTAGGCCAAATACACAAGCAAAACCACAAGTGGAAAAATTGTCTCCTTTGCACACTTGAAAAATGACTGTGCTAGCATATGTTTGTTAGTGGGTGGATTTTTTTCCAAAAGACCCATTGTTTTCCTGTTAAATTAGTGTTGAACTTTGAGATTGAATATGGCAGAGCCACTGTGTTTTTCTATTATGGAAATCCATATATTTTCATAAGCTAGAAACTAAAGGTTCCTTTAATATATCAGTGCATCTTATGTTCATGCTTGTTATAAAAGGGTAAAGTTTTTACCCCAGTGACCTCCCAGTCTCTGATTCCCAAATGCTTTCTATTTAATGTGGTTTATGAAGATGAAGGTGTACTGTATGCATATTTTAAAAGGATTTTGGTGATGTTAATGCTACATTATGAAGTTCATATTTGGTTTTCTTTTAGAATTTGACTTCTGAATGTGATCTGTCTCTGTCTGGTATGACTATGTTTCAGTAATTAAAAATTAATCTACAGGAAAAGCAAGTCTTCCCCAAACCTGTGTTGCCTCATGGAAGTAAAGCTGAAGCATTAGTGGGCCAATTCATCATGTGTTCTTCATCCTCAGTTGTTAAAACCAGAAATACCAGGGAGGATTTGTATTCCATGTTTTATTGTCCACTGGAAGAACTTGTCACTTTCTGATTATTTGCAAGTTTAGATAGTATGGGAGTCATTGACAGGCTCTGAAAGAAATCAGATGTCATCTCTCAGTAGGAGTAATAATGTGAAAAGACCATTTTCAGAAATAAGGCTTAGAAAACTTGAGAACGCTGGAAGTATAGAGACCTTTAGAGTGATTGTGGGGCGGAAGCCCTCCTTCCAATTCACATTTGTTCAAGGAAGGCATTAAAGGAGTTTCTACTATTAGAATTTACAGTATATTTTATGTGTCTTTTGTCCATGATATAACTTCATAAAACCGAAACAAGTAGTCTTGCCAGTTGGAAAGTAGGAAATGAATTCATGTAATGACTATAACGTGTCGTAGCAACCAAGTTTTAAAATAGTCAGATTCCAAAATAATGTTATAAAAATTACATCAGAGGAAAAAAAAATACTGTATGTTATGTTATAGCAACAGAAACATGGCCTTATTTGTTTGTTTGTGAATCACTTGGGATCACATTTCTGCCTGTGGATTTTTGTGGGGGAGCAGGGCTGGAGTTTATGTCCTAACACACAGTGTTTGTTTGAGGGGATGTGTGAGGTTATACTTTTTTTTTGTTATCCTCATTCCTGTGACAGTTTGAGAGAGCTGAAGTTAATTTTTCCTGGTTTGAATTTATTTTCAAATAAAGCACCAACCAAAAATTCACCTTCTTGATTTCTTTTCTACTTCTAAGACTTTAAAAGTACCCCTGAATCTTTCCGAGTCTTTTACCAGGGCTTGTCAGGGAATGATAGAATTTTAATAGCTGAAAACCATGAATGAAGCTTCAAGAGGTTGGGGTTTTTTTCTAATTAATGAAAACATAGCATTGTTGGTGGATACCATCCTGCAGCACAGTGTTCTGATGCTTCCCAGAGCAACAGTGGGAGAATGTGCATCCCTCATCCCCCCACTTCCTTACATGTGCATGGTGATCCAAGCCTGGAGGAGCTGCTCCTTGGGGCTGAGCCAGGTTTATTCTCTTAAGGAAGCAGCTCACAGTCACAGTGTATGTCCATAACTCTGTGAATGCAGGTGGTCGGCAGCACAGCTCTGCGTCACGTTTGAAGTGTGGATGCAGAAATGGAATGGGCTGTCTTGCTCTGCCTGCACAGATGTTCTGCAATTAGCTCCTTTGAATATGTTTTCATTTGAGGGCTTTGGTTTCTAATTTTCAGAGGTCTTATCCTCAGTCCCCACTGTTGTTTCATATATGCCATCTTCCTAATAGTTAATTTAGAAAAAATCTTTTTCAGGTAGCTGCTAAGATGTAAACATGCATTGCAACTAAGAGTTGAGGTGTCTTCATGACAATAATTGTCCCCTTCTCTTTCTTTCTTTTGTTATAATTGCTAGGTGATTTACTTCCTAGAAATATCAAGTCTAGATAATATATTGTCCTTGGGTGGTACCAGTGCTTCAGATTACCTTGGTGTGCATGTAGATATTAAATATTGAAAGCTGTTTTCATGTTCTCATGTGATGGAGCTCTGGGTAAACAAGTCTTAGTTTGGGAAGCACGTACATGCTGGTTTGCCTTAGGAAATCTGCCATTTAAGCCTTTGTCCTGATTTTCTCTGGCTATAATAAAAGGAGTGGTAGACAAGATACCATAACAGTGAGTGGTACTGACAGGAAGAACCATTGTCCTGACATTGTGAAGAAAATCTGTTTAAGCTCGTGAATAACTGAAATGCTTACCAACTACTGTTGCTAATCCTCATGAAACAATTTTCAATCTTTTCTTTTTTTTCAAAGACATTCAAAAGCAAAAGTCTCTGATGTTGTATAGTGTCTTTGCTCTCAAGACTTGTTCCCCATGTGTTCAATCTGGAGACAGATACAAGCCCTTCTTATAAATGTAAATATTAGGGAAACAAGAAAATATGTTGAAGAATTTTGAAGAAAAAATAATACTTTAAATCTACATATGTGATGCTTTTGTTGTTTTTTTTTGAATATATGTTGCCATGCTATGGAGTGTACTGTAAACATGAAACCTGTGAAGATGTTGCTAATATCTGGGAGAGTGTAGTTATATGGTTTAAAAAACCCCAGCCAACCAAGAAAACCGTCCACTCCAGGGGGTGATGTTGTGCAAGTTTTATCTGGTTTATAATTTCAAATGTGTATTGTTAAAGACAGGAGATACTCAGACCTTATACATGTTTAGTCTTAACTTTATTATGAGTAATTCGGAGGTGTTTTTTACACTTCCATATCAAGAATGGAAACCTCTTTCCTCATTTGTGTGTTAAATAAACATTTCGGAGCTATCTAGCTCTAGACAGAATTAGAGTGAGCTAGCTCTCTTTTAGGTTTAAATTTCCCTTTTATGATTTTTATGAATTCACAAAACATTGAATATTTATTTATTTTTGCTACTGAGACACAAAAGGCAGAAGCCTGCAGGCTTTTTGTGGTGTGGGTAGCCTATTGTGTTTCCATACCTGATGTAATTTTATTTAAAAATTGAATTTTGCATTAGATTACCTCAAAAAGTCATCATTTGTTGATGTGAAGAATTTGAAATTCTTCTCCTGTGAATGATGAATTATTCTTTCACAAGAGATCTAAATTATTTTAATTAATTACTTCAGGCTTTAAATCTTTAAATTTTAAATTAAGTTACAGGTGAGTTAAGCTGTTCCTTAAGGAGCTTTTACTATGTTAGCAGTGGAGAGGGATAATATTTGCTGCATAATTCTCTAATAGGCTCTGCTGAACAAGTCTGCTATTTTGCTCTTGATTTCTGGTTTTTATCCAGCATTTCAGGGATCAGCTTGGACAGTTAAAAGATATCACCAGAATTTATTTTCCTGTCTGCTGTGGAAGAGAAAGATTAGGACCCATTGAAATACATTGCTTTCTGAAGTTGTTTAGGACCACAGAAATTTAATGTAAAACCAAATGAGGCACTGATAACTGGATGTATGAAATTTTGTTGAAAATATACAAAATACAGAGCCAAGTTTATCGGTGTTAGTTTCATATCCTGATCTCAGTACGTGTTCCCTTTGCTTAAACTATTTCTCATGTATGTATATAACTAGATACAATTACAAGAAGGTAACCTAATCGTTGGCTTGTGGGCTGCAGGGGTTGAACCAGTGCTTATTTCCCTCTTCTCGTGTATGATTACTTGTTGAAGATGTGATACATTTAGGTCATATTTGGCGTGTGTTTAAACTGAGACCGGGACTCATTTATGAAAAAGGGGGAATAACAAACCTAAATTGTGTTTTCCCATGTGTGACTATTGTAGCCAAGCTGCAATTTATTTTGTAGTGTCTTAAGTTACAATAAAAGATACATTCACAAAATAAAGTAGGGTAAAGAGTTCAGCCATTAAACCTTTTATTTATTTATTTTTTAAAGTTAGCTTTCATCATTGTGCCTTTAATTGTGTTAATTACTTGAAAGAATTTTTTGGGAGGCTAGTTGAAGAACAAGAGGGAGGAGAAATTGCCTCTAGCAAAGACTTTTTTTGTGAGAACATTCTTACAGTATCTTACAGGAGAGATATCACTAAAAGAGTCTCTTTTAAAATCCCAATCTTCATACTTTTTTTTAATATGCAAGTTTTTTTCGTTTCCTAATAATCTTCCAGAATACCAGATTTCCATGCCTGCAGCCAATGGGAGAAAGCAAAATTATCCTGTAATTAAAATTTTATCATGTATTTTCATTTTTTGTATTTTTTGAAAGTGGGATGTTAAGTTAAATGAGTTCAGTTGTTGAACTTGGTGTGCTCTCCCAGCATTCCATGGTAAAGTGCTGCCTGCTCACATGAGAGGCCCAGGCTGGGTTCTTCATTCTGTCCGTGTGGCTTCTGGCAAGTCTTTTTCCTGGGCAAATTGTGGCAACCTGATGTTCACAGCACCACAGTAGGGGTGTGGACTCAGAACATGACAGGAGCACAATGTCCCCGATACCTTGAGATCAGAACACGTGTCCACATTCTGCTTCCCAGTCTCTGTGTTGTGGAAATCCCCCTGGGGAGCCAAAAAAAGTGGGTGTCCTAGCCTGGAGCCTCTGCTTGCCAGGGTGCAGGAGCTGAAAAGCTCATGAAAAACTTAAATGTAATTGCATGTGATTGGAGCTTAAGCATGGTGTTGTACAACTGATGAACTTCAGTTTTGTTGTGATGCTTTGCTGATTTTTTTTTTACATTTTTACTATCTGCTATTGTGAATTCCTCTGTTCAAACACTACTGACAGTTAACTTGGAAAATGTTTTATTTTTTTCACTACAAGTGATATAAGATTGTTTTGGCTGTTACAAACTCAATATTACTAGGTTACTAATATAAATGCAGTTGGGGCTGTAACATAGTGGGAACATTATTTATGGAGATGTTCAAAGTCATAATGCTAAATAAATGGGAACTTTTTATTGGCATCCTATGATATTGGAAGAAGAAAAGAGCATTTGCTTATTTCGTATGTAAAGAAAGTTGCATCCAACCTGATTTTTTTTTTTTTTTTTTAACTTCATGCACAAGTGGTCCTAACACATTTTCAGACTGAGGCAGAAGGTAATCTCCAGGTAACAATATTCTATGCTATTTTAAGGATGCATGCCCCACTGATGGTTTTTAAAGCACAAAATAATGATGGCATACCATGCAGAGGGTATTGCTTGCCTGAGGCAAATAGTCTGAATGCACTAGATGCAGACTTCTGTTTGCTGATGAAAGTGTTGAAAAGGTGCTTGGTTTTATTTTTGTTTGGTTGGGGTTTTTTGTGGTTTTTTTTGTTGTTGTTGTTTAAGTGACAGTTATCTATTTTGCTATTAATGATATTGCATTCAATTAACACCTGAAATATATTACACAATAAGAAAAAAAGCATAAGGTCTCCTGGGAAGGAAGTTTCATGCTCAATTTTGGCAAAAGTTGGTTCAGTTGATTGCTTGATAATGGCAAAAAGAACATCAGGCAGTTTGGATGAAATGTGCCAAGCCAGGGGCAAGGTAGGTTTTCAAGCAAAGGAAAAGCCTCCTGACAGATTTCCTAGTGAGTGGGGAATTGGAGTGTTACTACTAAATTATTAGAGAAACAGTTAATGAGGGAGGAAGGAGTCAAGGAGGCTAAGAAACCCACAGATTTCTGAAGGAAAAGGAAGAGGTGTATGTTACAGAAGTCAGATTGAAGAGGAGTCAGGGTGGAGTGTGTGCACACAGGGCTCATCACAGGGAGCTTGTTAAAGATGCATGAAACAATTTCAGTTTGCATCCAGAGCGTTCCAGTGGTTCCAAGAGGTTTTTGGCTGTATAGTGCTTTTGAAAGCTAAGAACTATACATGCTCTTTTCATAACTTTAAATTGAAAGCAACAGAAAGGTGTAGTTCAGTGGACGAGCAGCTCCCCTTATGGGCAGCAGTTCATGAACTTAATTTGTCTTGCAGTGCATGTCTGATTGTGCATACACAGTCTGACAGCCTTTCTTCAGCACCAGCATGTACCTGTCAAGTAAAGCTGGAAATACTAAGTGTTTTTCATACTAATCTTCAGAGAACATGCGGTATATAAAGGAATGCAGTGTAACTTCTTTTAATCCAAAAGGAATATGAGCAATATGCTAGAAGAACTATACGGAAGAAGAACCTTTTAATTAAAAATACAGAAGTCCTGGTAGTGTCTGAACGTGCAAATGACCAAGCATTAGCATGTTGCATGTACACTTTTATGCAGGAATTGGTAGTGCTTTCCTAGTTGGTTGGGACTTAAAAATATTTCATGTATTAGCTTTCTATTTTGTAGTGAGGCAATTTCAATTTTAGACTCATGATTTGCTGAGAGATTTAATACTTCATCTGAAATCTTGTATTGGCTCTTGTAACAATTCTTTCACTTAAAACTTTTGCAAAGCTTTTCCTTTGGCCAGGGAAGCTCTTGGTTATAGTGGGCTCTGATAAGTTTTATTCCTTTTTATTTTTGCCTTAGTTATTACATTCTTGCTTATCAGTCTTCTGGCTCAAAAGAACTCTGTGGAAGAGGAGAAATGGGAGAGAGCAAGAAAAACATATATAAATGTGATTCTTGTGAACAGCAAATGAAAGCTGTACTGAAATGGAGGATTTTATGGAAAATGTTGTTTGTGTCAGGCCATTGTGTCTATCACTGTGTCAATGACCCTTATAAACACTAGAGTTCAGAAATAAACCAATTTTTTTTTCTTTTCTCAGTTTAGTATCAAGACCAGTTGTTCTGTGTAGGATTAATACATAAGATATATTCATTGTTGCTGTATTATTGTTGTTTGAGTTTAATTGCCTCTTTCAGGAAGAAAAAAAATAAATTCTTTGCATCTCCAAGAACGTGATTAAGACTTTTGTGAGCTTTTTTTTTAGTGATTCAGGAGAAACTTGTAGATAAACAGTTTTATTAACTGAAAATCTTTCTGGAAATACTGCATAGAAAGCATGCAAGAGATCTTTTTGTTTTGCTTGGCTCTTAAGTGATGCAGTAGGATAGTTTTAACAACAGGCTTAAGGCTCATTCTGTTGAGTGCAAGAGGCTGAGTTGGCCAGAGAGGTCTTGGATTGTGGTTTCACAAGCAGCTGAGTTGGTCTGTTGCTTTTGCTGGAAAGGAGAGGTGATGCTCTTTTCTTCCCTGCTCTTGCCTGTCCCTCCTGTGCTTTGGCTATGTGTGATATTGGTCTGACCTTACTGTGAATTACTGTAACTCCCTAATCCAGAATGAAAAAAACCCAGGTGTTTTCTTCATTTTGGGTGTGTTTTCTGTTTGATCTAATCCACTGATGGAGGTGCTTTATTGTGCATTCTCAGTGCATATTTAGGTTCCTTAGTGAGGCTGCCTTGTTCTGGAGAAGTGGCTACTTCCCTTTGTGTTGGCAGTTTTTAAGGATGCTCTTGTCTTGACATCTGAAGTAGCAGCTGAGCTTCTAAACTCTGCAGCACCACCTGAGGTTCCTTCAACTCTGCTAGTTTCTCTTTTAGCTGAAATGAAAAAAGCTTATAAAGTTCTCTGTTTCTCTCCTTCACTCCAAAATATGGGTGAATAGCCTTGCATACTGTAGTTGTCCTTCTTTGCTGTAACTACACATTGGTTTCGTCTATGAATGTAGTTCTGCAAACAGCCAATGAAAACAACTTCTAAATTATGAACTCAGATTTCTGTCTAGATTTTCTCTGTTCATCCCCTCACTCAATGATTGAGACAGTAGGAGAGCTCAACTCTTGGCATCTGGCAGGAGCAATCCTTCCCTATTTCATGATCATTTTGTGTTAGAGATAGATCAGTGTAGGAAAGGTTGTGTTTGTCTTTCACAGGCTGTCTAGCCTTGTGAGGTAAATAGGTGCCAAGTATGCCTTCAATATTTTAGCAACTGGTTTTGTCTTGGCCATAAAAAGAGAAGATTACAGATCTATTTTGTTTTAAGGATAGCTGAGGTGATGGTCAGTCACCTCTATATGTTTTTTGAAATTTAATTTGCCTTAGGAACTGAACACATTTCAATGCCCTTTTTTAAATACCTTGTCTGAAGAATCTCAGATAAGCTGAGATGAGAATGGCTGCCCTCCCAGACAGGATAAGTGGGATGCTTAAAATCTTCCAGCTGTTTGTCAGATACTTAACTTTCTGTTCTGAAACTGCTGTACCATCTGTCTAGCTAAAAAAGGTGCACTGAGCAAGAAGAAAAGTATCTTTCCAATTCAGATGAGTCTGTTGCATCCTGTGAGATAATCAAGCCACAGATGATTATGGGAACTGTGAATTTTAAATTTTATAGGAATAGCTTCATAGAAAGCATGAAAGATGAAGTTTGAACGAATTCATCTTCTGGGTATCTCAAAGGAACAACAGTGCACTATCCTAAGTCTAAAGTCACATTTCTGTCTGCTATGTGAGTTTATTTGTTATTTAGTCTTACGTTTAAATAATAGGCTTTGTTTCCTCTGTTAAATATACCATTTAACCTAAATTACTGGTGTTATCCATCCATTATTTTATACTATCTATTACAGATGCCTAATATTTGGTGAATAAAGGGGGTTTTTTTTGAAATTTCAGAAGAGATCTTAAAAGTGCAGCAGGAGGACAGGGCATTTTTTATTGATTTGAAGTAATCAAGATGCTTAAAAGATGAGTTCTATGGTACAATTCAGTGAACAAGAAATGAGTACAGAGTAAAAAACCTCCGACAAAAAAAATATGAAAGAAATTTCTTAGTCCCCAGTGCCATCTGCAGGATTACTACTGGAACAGGCAGGAAGAGCAGAGGAACAGAAATTTGAGTGGCAGTTTGCAGTGTTTGGTAAGAAAAGAAGAAAGTGTTACCTCCAACAAAACCTGAAGAAATACCATTTCTTTGTCATGCTGAGTCACATAATAATGTATGTGTCAATTCGTTTTCAGCTTGTGAGCAGCATTAGGTTTGGTGGGAATACACTGTGTTATGAGGTTTCTCCACACATTTTGTTTTCTGCTTCTGCAGTAGCAGGTGACTTAAACAGGCTTTCTTTCTTTGCACTTCTCGAAAGAGACATCAGTCATGTAAAAACACACATCCATTAGAAACCATTTTTGGGATGACTGGCTCTTTGGCTGTGCTTGCTTTTTGAAAGCTCTCTCTTCAGAGGGGAGTGATGGACCCTAATTTTTTTTCTATTATTCCTTCCATCGGCATTTATGTAAAGGTGTGTAACAGAAATAAACATGTAAATCTGCAGCTCCCGTGCTAGGTTTCTAGTACAATTCTTTTCTCGACAGGCCAGTAGGCAAGCTGACTGTAGATGTGTGTGTCAACAGTAGGCAAATGATGTATACATGAAAGGATAAGATATAAATAACAACCAAGAGGAGTCAAAGTTGAGGTTTTGGGAAAGAGGGAGTGTAAGCTGAAACCAAATGTGGGTAAGATGGAGGTGATAATGGTGATGGTATCTGGAAAATTGTTAAGCCCTGCAAAGTTGCCATGTGCTTGGCATGTGGCTTTGTCAGGAGCGTCCCCATCTGCTCTACAAGAGCTTAGCATTCACAAAGAGTCTTTTCTCTTGCCTCTCGCTGATAGAAAACTCTCCCTTGTCAGAGGCTGGCCTGACCTCAATTACTTATCTATTCATCACTTTTCTCCTGACTATTGTAATGTGATACTCCTGGGCACAAAGCCTGCAGTTCCTCTGGAGCGCCAGCTGGTTTAGGGTCTTGTTGTGTGTCATGCCGGCAGCACTGACTGCCACAAGTTGAATCTGATCTTTCTATGTTGACTGCAAAACACCAAGCTAAGGTGTCTATTCTTAATCTTCCATGTGCTTGCCGTTTGGGGTTCAGCATGTGTAAAAGGCTGCAGGGAGCTGCAGAGGGAAAGCTGTGGCTGCTGGCCGTGCTTTCTTGCACACTGGAGTCCTTTGGAGTGAAAGTCGTATGTAGCAGAGCGTTCTCCAGGACTGGTCTCACCAGACAGGCAGGTCCCCTTGGGCCTAAGGACTTTTCTGGTAGATATCTGTTGTACGTAGAAAATGAATCATGTAGATTTTTGGAGTATTATGGACTTGGGAACAAAAACTTCAGCCTGTGTGTTTACATGTCTGTCAGGAGTTACATTTTTACAATGTAAATGTCCATTTCAGAGCTTGTTGCTGTGGACAGCCCTTCTGATGAGCATAGGGAAATGAACGCTTCAGAAAGAACCATGGCATCCTGTGCTATATAAGTTTAGTGTTTGCCTTTTTGAGGAGCTACGCAGGAGGGAGATGAATGATGCATTCTGAGAGTGTTTCAAGTCTACAGGCATCACTGTTGAATCTCAAGTTCAGTAGTCACTTTATTTGTATGAGTAGATCATTTTATATCGGTGTAGGGAAGTGGATGTGGGAGGGAAATACCAGAAGTCCATTAAAGACTGTTGCTATAGAAGTTGAGATCAGACATAAGTCAGGCATACAGGATTGGTCTTGTGAGAACTTGAGTTGAGGGATTCTCTTAATCTTTATCTTAAAAAAAGAGAGTACATTTTTTTCCCCAGATATATGCACCACCACAGAAGGGACACCAAGACCTGCACAACAGAAGCTGGGTTAGTAAAGTGGCTTCAGCACTGAAAGAGTATCTTTACTCATGAGGTTGTTCTGATGATGAAAGCCAGAAAGGTAGCAACACTAGGGAGAGGGAAAGGCCTTATTTGTAAGAACTTCCTTCTGAAGTAAGTTTTGCTTGTTTAGAAGAAAGAAAAAAGCTGTAGTAGAACTACATGTGCATGTTATTGAAAAACTATGCTTCTCTGGCCTGATTAACCTAGTGTTATGTTTCATAATTCTAAGAATTTTGCAATTCTACAGCAGTTCTTTTGCTTGGACCAGACTAAAAATGAAGCTCTGAAGTGAATTATTGCTCCTACAAGCCACCAGAGGAAAGGAAACAAATAGAAATCTTAGCTGTATTTTACGTGCAGTCTTTGTACATAATGCATATTGAAGTAGTATGCTCCTGGCTTTGAATTCTCCAAGGAATGCTATGCATTTTTATTTTGCCCATTTTTTTGATATAGAATAAAACATGATAAAATGTGAACATGAACTTCTGACGTAGATTGGAGCATTATCACAAAGCAAGGATGTGTAGAAATGGTGCTGATGCTAAATGGACAAATTATAGGAATGTTGCCATTGGGCTCTTTGTCATTCTTCACATTTGAAAAGCAGAGGGCAGGAGTGATGAGATGTTTCCACATGGAAGCACCAGTCCATTTCTTGTGACTATGTATTTTAATCTGTAGGACAATGCTGACTCTCATTGTCACTCTGTCCTGATTGTTTTGATTCCATCTTTGTTTAGACTATCATTGGTGTTTAGAGAGCATACAGGGATAAAGAACAGTCTCAAACAGTAGGTTGTAGTATGTGTCATATGTTCTGCTTCATTATAGAAAGAAAAGTCCTTTCAAATATTTTAAAAGTCTAAAAGAAATCAGTATTTATTTGTTGTTATTAGATCTAAGTAGAAATCATAAATGGTTTGAGATCAGTAAAGCAGTTTGGGCATAGCAGAAGGTGTTGCACTGTTTAAGGATATGTGTACTATTCTTTACTGTTCTTCAGCTTTATGTGTGTATATAAGCTCTCTCTCAATTAATTTCCAAGGGCTTGCAGAGAAGAGAATAATTCCATTAGGCAAGTTCTTGTAATGAAAACAGATGTACTTTTGGCCCATGTTCTCCTCTAATTTGAATGATTTTCTTTGAAAAGAATTTGCCTATGAATGTGTGCAGACTGAAAAGCGAGGTTAGTATGAACGTAAAAGCAGATGCCAAAGTTGATCCTTGATTAGAAGAGTTTTCCTCTCAGTCTTAAGTGATGTAATTAGTCCTTGACAATGACAAGGTGGGGAAGGCTTTCAGTGCAGCCTGCAAGAGTGCAACAGCGAGTTAGTGTTCACAATGGGAATGATGTAGTCAAATCCTCATGTGTTATACTGAACGTCTGTCACATCATGTCAGTTATTAAGGGATGAACCTACTGGGCAAACTGTGAGAATTTCAGAGGGTTGCTCTAGACGTTATTAGGACCGATAATTAGTTCTGTAAGTGAGCTATACGTGTATAGTCATTACTTGTTCTGTGCTGTGCTTGGACTGCAGTGACTGAAGTGGTATTTTAAAAAATCCATGCAGTAGTGTCCTTTTGTAGCAACTTAGTCAACATTTTGATACTTTTCTTCCAAAGCAAGAGCATAGAGGGAGATAAAAAGATTTTTCTCTTCAACTCTGGTAAGATAATTTGACAAAAAAGAATTATTCTTCCTTTCATAGCTGTGAAAGAGACTACCTGGATTGAGTTCAGGGTTTTGGTTTCATCTCCTAGCTTCTTTGTGTCTTTATTCTGCTCTTTGTCTTTTTTTGTGAAAGAAAGAACTAACTACGTGAAGTGCCTTTTTAAATATCTTTTCATATTATATATATTTAATTGTTATTTTAACTCTATTCATGTCTGCAGGAATCCTGCTAGTACTGAATGTCCTAAAATTGAGTTTGTTTTTCTAGTGTAGGACCACTCTCTTGACATACAGCTTTCACTTAGCCAAAGAGAAAAGCACCAACTGATGAAAGTGGAAGATTGTTCTGCAGCCAGGAGTCAAGAAAGCCCTGGAGCCAGAGAGAGAGAGCTTTCCCTGTGTGGATTCCTAGTTAAAATGTAAATTGAACCACTCTCATTTCCTCTTACTTTCTCTAGAACCCTCCAGGAGGTCCTGTATACAGAACTGTGGCCTGATGGGATGGTGTTTTGATGCATTTTTGTAAAAAGATATCTCTTTTGGAAACAAAGAACCAACTCCCTTAAGACACTTTTTACTCCTCTTTTTTTTTCCTCTCTTCCCATTCTTTCTTCTTTTTTTTTTCTGCAGCACCTTCTGCTGTTCAACAGTTGCATATTGTTCAAAAGGTTTCTGCAACAGCTTTCCAAAATGGAAAAATGAAGACCTCTGACCAGGGGCAGAGGAGATTTTTCCTGGCTGTGAACTACTGAGCTTATCTTGGGACCTCTAAAGACATGTGTGGATTCATACAGAATAAAATATTTATAAAATGAACATTTGAATCTGGTAGAGTTGAAGGATGCTTTAATGGAAAAAGTCTATTCTCTTTAAGTAAGTGGAACTTTCCAAGCTGTCATGAAATTAATTTCAATGTTCATTTGGGTGCAGGTTGTAGGAGTATTTCACTTGAAATGATAATCTACACTTACAAAAACAGTGTCATTTTTCTACCAATTCAACAACAAAGTAAATTTAAATCCTACATGAGAAGAGGTGGGCAGATGTTAAATGGTCTCCCAGTGGCGCTTACAGTGAAAATTCTGTTTATTCCTTCCATGGTTTTAGCATGTATTTAGCTGCACAATAATGTTGGGGTTTGGTTTGTGAGTTGTTTTTTTTGGTTTTTTTTTTTTGATTGTTTGTGTTTGTTTGTTTGCTTTGGGTTTTTTGGTTTTTTGTTTGTTTTTTTTTTAAGGACCAGGAAAACAAAACTGCATGCTAAATTTTCAGGTTCTGGCCATTGTATTGCCAGTGGTAGTGTACTGTAACTGTATTTTATCTCAACACATGAGATTGAGTCTTAAAACCAGAATTGTTTTTAAAGAGTGTACAGTGAGGTTACTGCTCATAAGATGAGCTGTGAACACTGAATAATGTACGTTCACGTAGCCCAAAGCAAATGCAAAATAATGCAATGTAGCTTGACCTTTTCTCGTTGCAGGTTAACCTGAGTCTAATTAGCCTAGGTTTGCCTCAGGCTACAAGTGGACGGGAATTACAGCTTGGCTGAGTAATAACTTTTTAATTCTTTGTAACTTGCTTTTGTGTTTACGTCCTGCGCTATTAGCGGGGAAGCAAGGAACTGGGGGTAGAACAAAGGAGGACAAACCAAAAGTGCTTGTTGCAGCAGTGGTAGTCACCTGCTAGAAATTTAAACTGTAAGTTCAGCACTAAACATCTGCTTGCTGTTGGGCAGAGGCTTTAGTAACTTACGGTCCAAACAGTTTTAGGAACAATCCCCAAAATAAAAGGAGATCAGTAACTTTGTATCAACAGCACTGGGGGCTTCTTTGCCTTTTTCCCTTTGTTACATTGTGGAAAAATGAAGCTGAATTGTAAATGTGCATGGTCAAAACTTATACTAGTGTCTAAAGTGAAGTTCTTAAGTTTTAATTTTGTTTGCCTTTGTGGTATTGGGTGAACTACATCTTGAATATCACATCTATTTCTTTAAACTTGTGTAATTTTTATTAGCCATTATAAAAGTGATTTCAATTCATGTCTATTTCCTTCACTGACTGCAAATAAGGTCACTGAATTGGGGATTCAGTACTCCAGGCTTAAAGTTTAGAACAAAGAAATATCCAGTTTTGAGACACTTGTTTTTTCTGCACTCTGTAAATTCATAAATTTGCTAATTTGCTCTGAAAGTACTCTAGATAGGCTTAAGAAATAAACTGTCAGTTTGTATGCTGAGGTAGTTGTGGCAATGCACTTCTGGAACTTACCTTTTCAAAATGTGAATAGCAGCTTTTTTTTTTTTTCTTTTTTTTTCATGGTATATGCTTTCCTTACTGTGTGTTCTGCAGTGAGAGGTCATTGAGATACCAGTTGAAAAATGTGTAGCTTATACTCTCAAGTCACATCCAGAAGTTCATGCAAATTTTTGAAGTTAATTTTTTCACCAGTGTAGCTGAAAAGCGGGAATTTCACTACCTTCTTTCAATTAATGTGTAACATAATGAGACTAAGAATTATACTGCTACATTCTAAATTTGCAAAATGACATATAGCTAGCATGAAATTTGGTTTCACAAGTTATTAAAAAATTCCTTGTGTTAAGCTTTAAACTCCACACTTGCAAATAACTTAGTTTAGCTAGTGGTGGTATGTGCCAGGTAGTCTCAGTGTGTTTATGCCTTTGAGTGTGGTTCAAAATCTGCAACACTTCAGTCTAGTTTTTGTAGCTAGGAAAAAATACACCAAGTAAACTGCTTTCAAATGGGAATGGATTTATATCAAAGCTTTTCATGCAGACATGACGAAGTGAAAAGCGAGGTAAGAAAGTCTTCACTGGTAACTGGACTTCAAAACTATGTTAGCAAATTAGCCATGAATTATTTGAAAATCCTTTGTATCTTTGGAATTATGAAATATTTCATAATGTGATATGGATAATTTAATGATACACTTGCTCTGTGTGCAGCATCCCTGGGGAATTATTGAAAAGATTCAGAAAAACATTCTGGCGTTATTGTGAAGAAACAGTAGTTTTTGGGGTTTTTTTTCTTTTTAAGATTATGCCCAGAATCCCATCCATGTTCCCCTGTTCCTTGACTTTGCTTTGAAAACATAGTTTTAGCCTGGAAAATAACCAGTTTTACTCTGAAGAAATACGTTTCTGTAAAAATGTAGGTGAAGTCTGAACTACAGAACACTTGTAGTTTTGTTGCAGTTTTTTTTCCTTTTAACCCAAAGAAACCAGCCTTCTGTTTTCATCTGAAACAGCTTTACTTGAAAGTATTTTCAACGTCTTGAGACTTATGTAGGGTCTCTAGCTGAAAAAAAAGCAATGTAAGCCCATTCACAGAATAGCAGAATCACCTAGGTTGGAAAATACCTTTGAGATTGAGTCCAAGCTATGACTGAACACCCCCACGTGAACTAGACCATGGTACTGAGTGCCATATCCAGTCTTTGAAATACCTCCAGGGACAGTGACTCCATCACCTCCTTGGGCAGCCCATTCCAATGCCAAATCACTCTTTCTGTGAAGAACTTCTTCCGAATGTCCAGCCGAAACCTCCCCTAGCACAGCTTAAGGCTGTGTCCTCTTATCTTGTCACTGGTTACCTGGGAGAAGAGACCAACCCCACCTGACTACACCCTCCTTTCAGGCAGTTGTAGAGAGTGGTAACATCACCCCTGAAACCTCCTTTTCTCCAGGTTCAACAACCCCAAGCTCCCTTAGCTGCTCCTCACAGGCCTTGTGCTCCAGATCTTTCCACCAGCCTTATCACCCTTCTTTGGCTACACTCCAGCATCTCAACACGCTTCCTAAATTGAGGGACCCAGAACTGGACACAGCACTCAAGGTGCAGCCTCACCTGTGCCAAATACAGGGGAAGAATGACCTCCTTGCTGGCCACACTATTCCTGATCCAGGCCAGGATGCTCTTGGCCTTCTTTGCCACCAGGGCCCACTGCTGGCTCATGTTCAGCTGCTGTCAGTCAGCACCCTGAGGTCCCTTTCTGCCTGGCCACTGTCCAGCCACTCTGTCCCCAGCCTGTAGTGCTGTAGGGGGTTGTTGTGGCCAAAGTGCAGGACTTGGCGCTTGGTTCTGCTAAACCTCATGTTGTTGGATTCAGGCAACCTATCCAGCCTGTCCAGGTCCCTTTGCAGAGCTCTTCTACCCAGCAAATTTGACAGTCGAACCCAACTTGGTGTCATCTGCAGCTTTACTGATGATAGACTTGATCCCCTCATCCAGATCATCAGTACAGATGTTAAACAAGAGAGGGCCCAACACAGATCCCTGAGGGACACAACTGGTGACTGGCCACCAGCTGGGTGCAGCACCATTTCCCAGCACTGTCTGGGCCCAGCCATTCTGTCAGTTCTTTTTCCAGCAGAGTGCTCCTGTCCAAGTTATGGGCTGCCAGCTTTTCCAGGAGTATGCTGTGGGAGACAGTGTCAAATGCCTTGCTGAATTCCAGGTAAACAACATCCGCAGCCTTTCCTGCATCCACCAGAGGGTGACCTGGTCATAAAAGGAGATCAGGTTGATCAGGCAGGACCTGCCCCTCCTAAATCCACGCTGGCTGGGCCGGATCCCATAGGTAGGTCCTGTCTGTTTGATCACACTCAAGAAGATATGTCCCAGACTCTTGCCGGGCACTGAGGTCAGGCTGACAGGACTGCAGTTTTCCCAGATCGTCCTTCTGGCCCTTGTTGTGGGTGGACATCTCTCTGCACAGCTTCCAGTCATCTGGGAGCTCCCCAGTGAGCCAGGACTGGTGATAAATGATGGAGAGCAGCTTGGCGAGGTCTTCCACCAGCTCCTTCATCACCCTAGGATGGATCCCATCTGGTCCCATAGACTTGTGAGCATCCATACTAACTGCTTCCTCCTGGATTACAGGGAGGGTTATTCTGCTCTCCATCCCCATCTACTAGCTCAGGAGGCCAATTGTCCTGAGGATGACCTGGCTTGCTGTTGAAAACTGAGGCAAAGAAGGTGTTATGTACCTGAGCCTTTTCCTCATCCTTGATAACTACACTCCCCACTGTATCAAGGAAAAAATGGAAGTTTTCCTTGCCCCTTCTTTTGCTATAAATGTATTTATAAAAACATTTTTTATTATCCTTTACAGAAGTGATCAGTTTAAGTTCTAATTGAGCTTCTGCCTCTCTGTTGTATTCATCGATACTTCCAATAATAATTTTTTAATCCAAATTCTGCTCATTGTTTTCTACATCAGGAAAAATTTCTGTTGTACTTTGCAGCTGACATAGCAGTGTACAGTACATCTAGTAATACACAGTATTTTGCCCTTGGCCTGGAGACAGAAGGATCAGCCTATCCATTGCTTTAATAAAAAACTAACCTATTCAAAACCCCCACTCTCCACATAAAACCAACACACAAAACCAGCATGTTTTACTGGCAGTAGAATTTTGGTGGGTTTTTAATAGGAACCTCCATAGCAGTGGTGTTTTATCTATGCACAGCAATTGATTGGCATAACTATAGGGCAAGCAGCTATTTTGGAGTAGGATGTAGTCTCTCTTACAGAGTAAAAGTGACTGAACAGACCAATTATTTAAAATTGCTCTCTTAAGTGCTGTTTGCCTATAACTGCAGACATGAGTAGTTTAAAGACCTGTAGCTGTGGTCCCTGAAGCAGCATCTTGTGAACATCTTGCCTTTGTGATTTTTTGTAGTCTTGGGAAAGGAAAAGTCAAAACTGATGCTGCCACTGCTATACTGATATGGAGAGCGAGTTACTGTGATAACACAAGGCCAGCTTGCTGAACATTTTTCCTGGGTCAGAAAATGTTTTGTATCACTGCTCTTTAGCTATTGGTGATAAACTTCATCTTTAATTTACTCCATTTACTCCATTTTCTTGTAAGAGAAAACAGTTGTCATTTTTTCAGTTGATGCCTGATGATGCTCAGGATGTGGTATGTAGTTCCCTATGCCTAACTGAATTAATCCTTTCTGTATATGTTCCAGTATCTTCATGTTCCCTGATGAATAGAGAATTCTGTGAATAGGATTTAGAAGGAAAGCCAGTGGAACATGAGCTATGCCTATGTGTAATGAATGTTTTGGTCCCCTTGAAAAAAAAAAATCTCCCTGATTCCTTAGTGTGGATGGTGTGACATCCTACATGACCAGTAGGGCTTAAGAACACACTTACTTGCCGCCCATCACTAACATTTTAATTATTTTGCACAGAAATGGGATTGCTGATCACTGACCTGCAGTGGCTTGTAACATGAGCCAACATCCTTGGCTATTCATAACCCTTGGTTATAAAATGCACTTCCCTAGAGGCAGGAAAGAGATTTAGGTTGTGTTGGGAAAGATCTAATTTGAGTTGCTGTGTGCTTTACTACATGTTGTTTATAAAAACACTGTCCTGTTGATGTGTAGTTAAATAAGTCTTTCCTCGCCCTCTCTCTCTATCTTTACCATTCAGGAAAATTCCATGTGGTTTTTTGTTGTTGTTGTTTTTGTTTAAAAATAAGAGTAAGTAGTAAAATACATGATTGGACCTTTAACATGCAGGAGTTGCTGATGTTGTGCTTGTGGAATTGTACATATTCTTGGAATAGTCATGCTACCCTCTTAGGTGAAAGAATAGAATGCAACAAATGTTTTCGGTATTCTTTTTAGCTGCAGACTAACAATAGGATTGTAGCAGATCTCCAAGAACTAGAAAGTGTACCAGAAGCACCAAGTCCTTGCTGTTTGAGGAAAGAGCTAATTTTCTTTCATTAGTGGTACTTTAGCTATATCAGTCCTGCAAAGAAGTACAACCATACAGCCTTCATCGCTCTGTTAAGAGTTACAGGATGCAGCTACTGTCTCTGCAAAATTGGAAGGAAATACAAGGTTAGCAAGGGAGTATTTGTTCCTGTCTCTGCTCATCTCATAAGTTACATTGAAAACTTCCCTAAAAAGAGAGAATTCTAGGAGATTGTCACAAGCACTTCAGCCTAAAACTGGAAAGCTAGTGTCACTATAAACCATTTTTCATGTGAAATTGGTAGAAGATCACTGACTCAAAGGAAGAATTAAAGTCCCAAGATGAGTTATTTTTGCATTAGCACACTGTATATTTACTACAGTGGTTTTAATAACAGAATGTAGGGCAAGAGTAAAATTCTATTCTAAGTGTTTATGTTTATGGCTACTATTATATTTGAATATAACAAGCATAGTCTATGTAGATATAAAAATACTACATCATTTCTATATGATGAAAAGGGGAAATTATGTAAAAAGAAAGACTTTGTGCTGTTTTGTAAATTGTTCAATTGAAGTAATTTAAGTCATCAGAATCTGACATTTTGATTACTCTGGATATACCTGGAATTACATATTATGTATGTTACTTGTCATTTACACCAGCTCATTTGAATTTTCTGCTTGATGTGGTGTCTCAAATGCTCCTCTGCTTCAGAGTGAACTCAAAGCGTTACAGATTCCAAGGTCTTTGTTTTTATGGATTTTGAAGATGTGTGAGGTAAATTTCATGCATATTATCGACTGACAAAAAAGAATTGAAATGTTCCATATTTAGATGTTACCATATAAATGCTGTCATATTCTTCTTGCATTGTTTTACAGAAAGAATATTTTAAAATTTTGTGGTTCTGGTGCTGCTGCAGTTATAGATCTGATAAGGTTGGAACACCAGCTCTACAAAATCATTGTGACTCATGATATTTGCAAATACAGGTTAAAGATGATGGGATATTTGGCTTATCTTAATAGGAAGTCTTGGAAAGAGAGCTTGTCCTAATGCATGAAAGTGCACTGTAACTCTGGTTGAGGGCAGTATATTTTAATCAATTTTATGTTAAAATTAGCAGATGTAACACAACAGGAATTAGCATGTCCTCTCTTTTGCTCCCTGGAAGAGTCATGTACATGAAATCAGGACATTGTCATTCAAGTCTCTAGATGGCATTAGAAATTTCCTCTTAACACAGACACTCAATTTCAGTCTGATGAAGGATGAATATACTGCTTTTGTTCTTTTATCAAGAGATAGGCTCTGTGGAGTCAGTTCTAAGAAGGTCAATAAGGGGAGTTAATTAAACTTTACTTGTTGAGAGTTTGCACCAGGATTGACATTTTCTATACAGTCTATTAACATTTGCAAGTTCTTATTTTTAGATGGCTGACTTACCTATAGCTGTCAGATGCACCCTTGACAGTTGAATTTTCATTTGCAGTCATTAAGTCTAAAGCAAGAATCGGATTACTTAAAGACTACACACTTTAATTTGATCCTAAGTTCTGCTCCGTGAATATAACTAGTAACCACTGTTGTCCTTCAATTTAGTTAGCATTTAGTGTCACTTTAGATCATACTATAATGTTAAAGTGCCCTCAGAAGTTACTTTGTTTTCAAAGCAGTGGATGATTCTATATGTATTTGTGGTGGTTGAGAACGTGGAATATTTTTGCTTAAGGATATCATTCTGTGGGTTTGACTCTCACACACTCTGAGAGTCCAGCCTTGCAGGAAAGTGGCTATAATAATCAATGAGACTGCTCTTCGATGATGTTTTGTAAATCAAAAGGTTTAATAAAGTAAAAATAACAAAGTAAACAAAATATTGCAGTAAGCAAGTAATAAGCTGAGCACAGGCGCCTGAGAAACTTCAGACACCCTGCTAAGACATCTCGAAAAGCCTTTTCTTTCCACTTTGCTCTCTCTTAAATACTGAATGTTTTAGGCAGGATCACCTGGCTAACAGCCAATAGAGAGGGATACAGGGTTTGAAGAACAGTGACACGATCCAGTAGATGCTTCTGTCTTGGCTTTGAGCCAATCCTTGTCAGAAGGGTATCGAACTTTCTGGGTTCTTTACCTTAAGGGGTGAACTTTATGGAAACATTTGCTGGGTGTGTGGGGTGCATTACTACATCATTCTCTGTGTATTCGCTCTGTGTAAGTTAATGTAACCACATAGTCTTCCCTGTGATATAACAGACAGTAAATTGAAGTTTGTTCTCTGTCCAAAATGGGCAAAACTGTGGCTCTCTCCAAAGATGTTATTGTTGGGAGTTATCCTGCTTATTGAAAAGTGTCACCATGGTACTATCATTCTGTTCTGTAGCACTACTCAGCAGAAGTCTATTTCTATAGTGAGGATGTTGGTCTTGCAAAAGTGTGCAAACCCCACAATTGGCCTGAAGGATAATTTGATTTTTATCTGCTTCATTGTCTTGCTCCAGTCCTGAAAGAGTAGGAGACCTGATTAGTAACTGATTTCAAGGTTTCAGGGGTTGAGGTTTGGTGGTGGTGTTTTGGTTTTGGTTTTTTGGGTGGGTTTTTTTTTTGCCTTGGCGCTTGCTACTAAAAGCCTGCTCTTCAGTATTTTGTTATGTGGTGAAAGAGGAAGTAAGCTGGGGAGCTTGTCAAAGCTGAGGAGGCACTGCCTGGCCTCTGGTCTGCTGACACAACAAAGCTCTTGTAAGTTTGCTTTGGGAGTGGAGACCATTTGGAGTGAACATGTCTGCAAAGAACCAGGTTTGTTCTTTGAATCTGTAAATTTTGGGAAAGTTCAGGAGGATGGTAATTGTTAAATCCGGAATAAAGTTTGCAGTAGTGTTATCAGCCTCTCATTAGAGTTGCACTAGGGTACTTTTAGAGTGTTGGGGTTGAACTGAAAGCTCACTTTGCTGGTTACACAGAAAAGTCAAGCTAAGCTTCAATATATAGTGAATAGTCTTTTTTATCTCTGACTTTTGCAGGTGTATCTAAAGAATTATCTGGGTTATAGAAAACAGTTGTCTTTGTGTGATCTTGGGTATTTCTTACGTTCTAAGAGACTGAATAATGTTTGTGGCAGGAGGCCATTGATCCATACTTGTCTTTCCACATAAGCACCTCTCCAGAGTCTCAGTTGTTGAAGAAGAATGTAGAGGGGCAGAAGTGAGTATACACACATTTTTGTGAATTATATCTTGCTCTGAGTCAGACTGTTCATTGTGTCTGGAGATTTTTTTTTTACAGTTCCTACTTTCTTCTATGAAGTAAAAGTGTCTTCAGTTTCCTCACAGCAGGCTTGCATGTCTCTGCAGAAGTTTGTCGTGAAAGGAAGGACATTTATAATTTTTTTTTTCCTAGAGGAATGAGTAGCAAAAATACAATAAAGCATAGAAACACATACTGGGCTTTAGTGGAGAATTTAATATCTTTGCTTTCTGCCTATTCTTTTTTTCTGATCACTTGTACTTCACCACAAAATACTAATCACATTTCATTTTAGAAACCTCAGGATCCGCTGTGGCTGACCTCATCGGCAGGAAGGAGATGTTTGAGCACAGACCTGGAGGCACTGGAAGGTTCTAGCATTCTAGCTGGCTACCTCCTAGTCTGGTGAGGAGAGAAAGTGAGATCTCTGAGATTTTTTTGGACTGGCATCTAACAATGCTGAAAAGCAGTATTTGCCAACTAGCAAAAGCAAAGTTGATAGGCAAAGAAAATTGTTGAGAGCACTGTGTGCTATAATGGTAGTGATACTGGATTAGGGTTTTTTGGTTTTTTTAAGCTCTGTATAATTCCAGTGGCATGCTTCTTGGATATCTGTACATTTTTCATTTACATTTTGACATTTAAATTTACGATCCTGTAATTTTACAGCTCATCTTACATACGCTTTTTTCAATGGCAAATTGAAATCACAGATGAAGTGCACTTGAGTAAAGAAAAAAAAAATGTTTAGTGGGATGGGGGAAAAAATGTAGCACACAAACATATTCCTTGGCTGCAAGCTTGTATGTGCAAATTAGGCTCACTTATGAGAACGACCTTTTTCATTTTTTCTTGTGCTAACATATCCCAAGGAAAGTGCACATGGTTCCTCAAAGTATTAAAATGTATCCCGCTGTTGGCATGGTAGGGAACACAGTTACCATATTCAAGAAGTTGCCAGCAAACTGCAGGAAAGATATAACTGGACTACTGGATTTGTGGTGAAAGCTTAGCAACTTTGCTAGAAGTTCTTTGGCTATGGTCCCAAATTAAGTACTGTCCTTCAGATGTGGGGTAACAGAACAAAGAAAGTTCTTTACCACTTTTGTCGTGCTCTCTCTAAATTTTTAAAAAGTGTATTATTTTTAAAAGTCAAGTTTATCAGAAATATTTTCTTCTGAAGTATTTGCCCTGATGTTTGTGTTCTAGAAGAAACTTAGTAATTAGACGACTACACATTAGAGCTAATGAACAGCACTATTGGAAGAAGTGCAGTGCTAAGAAAATTTTATTTGAATGCATGATATTGTTTTGACCAAGGATAGCCAAAGAGAGGAATAGAACAAACTGGCACCCATCATAAATTTAAAATCCTGAGCATGCAATCAATGTTTTTTTCCCAGACTGAAATTATGTATAGAGGTTTTCATTCATCATATGAAGCATAAACTCAATCAAATGATTTTATGTGTAAGCAACACAAAATGGTTGTTGCTGACATCTTATAGAATGATGTAGAAATTGAAGCAGGAGTTTCAAGGCTGTGTGGTTGTGCTGAGATGATAGTTCTCTTAAATTCATTCCTATTTACTTATGGGAACATTTGTAGTTGCATGTCATAAACAGAATGTAATTAGCATCATTGTGGTGATTGATCAAGTCACGAAACATCAGGCAATGTGTGTACTGGATTTTGTCTTTTCCATGGTCTCATGTGAACCAAGTGAGGTCAGGCATAGTTGGTGTTTAGCTAAAGGAACAGCTGGAAAACTGGTGGAGGAAAAACTGATTTTAACAGGTAACTTGTTAACTTGTTTCTGCAAGTCAGCACTCTGTTAATATTGACAAAGTATAATTTGGGAAAAACTGTTTCATAGTACCTGATAAATTTGGGGTGGACGTTTAAAAAAGATACTGAAATCTGACATTTGTGTAATTTTTTCCTCAGATGAGATGTAGCACTGCCAGATCTGCACCATAGTTGTTACAGGTTTTTTTGCAACATTTCTGGTTTTTCAGAGGGTGGTGGTGATTTATGTGAACCCCCTTTTTGTTTATTTTTATTTTAAGGTTCTGCTTTAATTTTTTGGGAGTATTGCAAGAAGTGGTCATGAAAGAGTATTTGTATTTCATTCCAGAGGTGGCTTATATATCTGGAAAACTAAAAGATAAAATAATGGGACACTGGAAATCATTGTCTCTTTTTTTTCGTTATTGCATTTGCTCATTTTTTCTCTTGAAATGTCAGTACACGCAGGAGAATAAAAAGCCTGGAAATTGTCATAGTTTCAAGTGAGTTATAGCTTTACATGGATGCCTTTTGCCATTGACAATAATAACAGTGTGCTTTTGGTATAACTAAAGAATATGTAAAATACGTACAGAATTACTTTCAGAAGATTTGTTTTCTTTTGTTGTTAGGGTGTTTTTGGTTTGGATAAAATTACATTGCATGACTAAATGCAGCATTTTGTTGATCTTCATTCCAGAAAAATTAGAAATCTTTTAAGATTTAAGATTCTAAGAGTTAAGATTATTAATACTAAGCATAAAGATGCTTTTATGTCTTTAAAGAAGAAATACATACTCCTCAAAATAAGACGGACTTCTGTAGCAGTTTGAGTTGACATTTTTCATGTAACAAATTCTATCATCATTTTTGTTTAAGCTACTGCTGAAAATGCAGGTGCTATTCTGAGTTACTGTCTCCAGAAACTGTTACTGTTGTGAGCTACATGGCGAGATATGTGCCAGGTTAGAGTAACATACCTGGATAATCTACGCAATAATAAAAAACCCACACATAAACTAAATGTAAAAAAAAAAAAAAAAAAAAAAAAAGAAAAAAAAAAAAAAAAAAAAAAAAAATAGTTATCTTCATGCATGTCTCAGGTTTCTCTCTCCTCACTCCTATTGCATTTTGTCTCAGCAAATGTTTAATATCAGTGCTGTATTCCTTTGTCAGAACCTGCCAGTTCGTTTTTATTTGGTTTTGTATCTTTTTGGAGGCAGGATTAGATCTGTGACCTGAATTTCCTTCCTTGTGACTCTTAATTCTGGGACAGTTTTGCTTCTGGCAGGTTTACCTTGGACTCTCTTGTTTTCCCTAGGTGGTGGACCTTGGAAAACCTTTATTTTCAGGTTAGCTAAAGAAGATTCCTTTATTTTCACCTCTCCTGTTACAGTGGTTACTTGGAGTTTTTCCAAGGTTGCCTGACATGTATAGTGAATAACAGTTTTCCTTGTACTGTGGGTACCTGAAGTGGTAGATTTGCTTCTTCAAAGCAAACTGACAAAGGATGGCATGGCATCCATTTTTCATTTTTCTTCTCACTCTTGCTTCTACTCCAAGAATGACATTTTAGTAAGGTGCTCTCTTTTGGCAGTTCTAGAGTGGCTCTTTTTACGCCTCTGTTAGCAGTGCTGCCTTCTACTTGTTTGCCATACTGTCAAAATCGTTGAGAGTTGTGGGCAGAAATTAGGTTCCTGCTTCACATTCCAGCGCTACTTCCTCTTGCCAGTTTTTTCTCATGGACTTCAGATATTCCTACAGACTTAAGTTTCTTAACTTGCCTTCCAGACTCTTGCACCAGGCAGTCTGGGAAAAACTGGGGTGGTCAGTACCACTAACACCTTTCCTGTACAACTTTGTAACTTCAGTAAAGCAACTCCGTCTCTTTGTGTTGGTGTTCTGTCTTGGAATTGGGACCCATCTTTTTGTGTTAGGTCCAATGCAAGTAAAGCAGTTGGTGTGAGGGCTGAGTTGTCTTGTGTTACAGGTGAAGCCTGCAGTCCTTTCGAGTGATGAAAACATGGTTTTGCCTTTCACTCCCCACCCCATTCTGAATTTAGTGCTGTTACTTGCTAAACTGAAGTTTAGGTCCTTTACACGATGCTTGTTCTGCACTGCCACCTCTTTTGAAAGGGCTCTGTTAAATTATAACCTGATTCATTTGGAATACTAGTTAAAGGTTTTACCCTACCTGTGTACTTTCCACTGTCTTTGTAGATTTCCAGCTTCTTTCTTGCCCTTCTTGAATGTAGGAGTGATGCTTTCTTCCAGTCCTTGGGAACCTCCCCTGATTACCATGACTTTTTAAAGATCATGGAGTGACCTGGCAATAATGTTAGGTAGTTTCTTCAGCACTTCTGGGTGCACATCTGACTTTTTAAAAAGTTCCCTAACCGTACCCTCATTCACCTGCTATTGACCAAGTTTATATATCAAAGATCAAACTAGATTTATGTTTTATGAATCTAAAGCATGTGGAACATGGAAATGGTGGGTTTTGGTGTAGCCAGCAGGTGAGCAACTGTATCCTGAAATGACAAAGGTGTATTGGGATTGCTGGAATGTTGACCATGGCAGTGGCCAGTGGATTGATCCTTGAAGATGTAGACAACAGTAGGGACTTGTTGTCATCTGAATGTATGCTTCTGAACAGGCTGTGCAACCAAACCACCCTAGGAATTTTATGCTAAGTAGTGTTAGGTATCTACAGTTTAAGCACTGTTGGAAACTCTTGGGATTTTGGTGGGATGGACCCCACTGTTAGATTGTATTTGTGTATCATTTGCCTGGTACCAAACAGAAAAACATACAACTACCAACACAAAAATTGTGTGTGGTTATCTGTCTGTAGAACTTGTTGCTTAATGCAGTCTCATTTGATGTGCAGGAGGACTTCTCATCCACACCCTAGCACATTTCAGGCTTCTCTGTGCATACTGAATGCTTGTTATCCTCTTGATCTTTGCCAAACATATTCACATCTTTGGAGTTCACACATTTCCAAAATGTACTATTGGTTGTTTTATGAAATGAAGTGGGTTTTGAGAACTTTGGGTTGTGTGGTGATTTTTTTTAATCTCACTTATTAGTGATAACTGGTGTGATATTGGGAGCAGATTGGATAGGAGTGGACCTGGAAGTTTGTACTTGCTATAAAGATAAGTTTTTAGATACTGCATTTGTCCTTGAGATGTTTCCTGTTCAGTGAAAAAAACCCCACCAAACCACAAAGTTCCCACAAAGTAGTTAACAAAAATAAGCAATAGAGAATTTATGTGCCAGCCCTCATGGAAAGGACATGAATTTCAGTGGAAGTTGGGTTAGAAATACTGATATTTTTATAGTATTTTGATAATAAAATAATTTCTAATCTGGTTAGAATACAGGGGGATAGTTTAATCTGAAATGTGTGATTTGGGCATCTGACATGCAGTCAAAAACCTGATGTGAGTTCTTGTTCTACCTTTCCTCTACTTTTTTCTTATTCCCCTCATTTTTGGCATTAAACATATTAAACAGCCAAACCACTGGAGGAATCAGCTGAATTCTGTAGCAAAAATCTATGTTAGCTTGCACTGCCAGCAGTTGGTACTTCAAACTTTTCCAGAGAGGTACCAAATTGAATGCTGTACCAAATCAAATTCTCTTGATACTACCAACTGACTGTGGAAAAGAAACCACTTATATGTTGTGTGCCTTGGCTATAACTGAAAGATTTAAATGCAAAGAAATTTTCTTTCTTTTGCAAATCACCTGCAAGAGTAACCTCTGCTTATTATGATATAATGAAGATGAGTTTACAGTTTGCTACGTCTTCTCTGAATAATTCCAAATGCAATACAGCAATTCTGAAGTACGCTTTAACACCAGTGAATGTAAACAGTCAGATTTCTATTTCTTGTTTGAATTCATTATTTTAATCCCTGTCAGATTCATATTTGTGGTAGTAATGTACCCTACGTGGCGAGTGCTGAGAAAACATTTATAAAAAGCTTTGCCAAAGAAATCTGCCTATATAGACTACAGTGACTTTACTGTTGAGAATCTTCATGTGTTTATGGAAAAAACCCATACTAGTTGAGCAAGTCTGATTTGTAGATTTTCTTGCTCAGATACCCAAGTTACTTAATAACTCTAATACAAGAGATAGAGTAGTACAGCAGTTCTATTGATATGTTGGCAAGGAAGCAAACATGACCGGTCTTTACCATCTGTTTATAATGCTATATAAAGAAGACCTTACTGGTTGCCATGGAAACCAGCATTTCCAAAACCACAAGTGTTTGCTTAAAATCTCAGGCCTTCTAAAGTCTTGCATTTTCTGAGGAGAAAAAAAGAATTGAAAAAAATCTAAAGTTTTCCAGTGATTTATATTTCCTAACAGTTGTTTTGCTGTAAAATACTTCCAGTATTTTTGCACTGTATCTTTTTTCAAGACTTGAGAAATTTAAAGGATGCTGTTGGTAACTTAATAAGCTTATTTGATGCTTAGCAATCATCCTTCAGAGGGTGACAGATACTTGCTGGGTTTTAGGTTGATCTTTGTAAAAGGAGGGATTTTAGTTCAGATGAATGAGCCCAATTGTGATATTGACACAGTGGAGTGACAAATATGGAATTTGGGTGGAGGTCACATTGAAAATACTCCTTAACCTAAGTAAAACCCAGATTCATCTCAATTATCAGGGTGAGTCACTTGGGTCTCACTGAAAAACAAAAGACTCTCTAGAATCAGAAATCTAGACAAAACCACCAAATTATGATAGTCCTGTTAAGAGTTGCAGTCTGAGTGTGTCTGTGGTCTCCACTCTTGGCCTGATATTGTTTGTTTGTTTTTAAAGTTTGCTTTGATTACTTTGAACTATTGAAAAACCGTCAGGTATAATATTTAGAAGCGTATACATTTATTATAGAATCTGGGAGTATTTCTTTTTTTTCTCATTTGAGACTGTATGTTCAAATGGCTGCCTTGCACTTTGTGCTAATAATCTGCTGTGTTTTAAGGTGTTTTTTCTCCCCATCAGCTTCTGCTGTATATAACCACCTAACTCTACTAGGTGGTGACATTGTAGAGGTGCTGCATTTGGAGTAATGCTGTTGGTTGGGTTTCAAATTCACCTAATTTCTATTTCTATCTAGAAGAAAGCTTTTTGTTTATGGTGCTCTTGGCATGTATTTGGCTTGAGCTACTTGAAGGGAAAGCAATCTATTGAAGCACAAAATTTGGAACCTCTTTCTCACTACTAGTAAAGAGCCTTCATTGTATTTTGGGAAGAAATATTTGAAATTAATTCATCTGAATAGTGCTGAAAATTAGTGAAGTTGTTATCTAGAAATCTTATTCAGTATGGAAGGTTGAAATATATCTTTTTATATCATTCTGTCATGGCAGTACATAGCCTAACATTTTTACCTTTTTATGTTTCATCTATTTGTAAAATGTGCTGTGAGCATTTGCAGTCTGAAATAATGGCCTGGAGTTGACCTATTTCATTGTTACATTTTCCTAGTGAAGTTTACTTAATGCAAAATACATTTTTATGACAGGCTCTACAATTACAATATTGCTGAAGTGACACTGGAGTTCCAGAGGTGTCTGAATTCATTAGCCTTCTGAAGCTAATCATCCGTCTGTCATTCACTGAACTCTTCCAAAATATTTTTACTCCTTTCACTTAGCAGATTATTCCTGCATCTGAGAGAGCCTGTTCCCAGAAAAGCAGTCTTGTGCTTGAGTCCACCTGTTGATACTGGTTGGCAGTGGGGTGTTAGACCTCCCACAAAGTTTAAATAAAGCAAATATTGATGGAGAAATCAGACACACAAAATTTAGGCTTCTGTCTAAGTATTTGTGGTCAGAAAAATAAGGATGCCAGACCTGTAAGCTACTCCTGGTCAAAGTAATTGCACTCAGATACTAACTGCATTTTTTGATATTCGCTTGCCTGCTATCCACATCACATTCCAAATCAAGTCACTGACCAGGAAAAGCAGCGGAGACTGGCAGTTGGTTTAAAAATACATTTTTGGTGGTTTGTTTCCTGTGTGGTGCCTTTATTGTCATCCTTAAAGTGATCCTTTTTGCCCTGCCTCTAGCACTCATAGAATCTCATGGTGGAGGGTAGAGTTACTTAAACTAATAATAGTAGTAAATAATTTTTTTTACTGAATAATCAATGTCTTTGAGACAACTGTCTGATTTATAGCTGCCTTTTATTTTTACAGTGTGGTTTTTGCAGTGTCCATAGTAGGTGTTTTTCAGATCTTAGATGACCATGCAGCCCCAAAACAACCTTTTTCACACTCAAGTGTCCAACTGTTCCTATGCATTTGGTTCTCCTCACCAAACAAATATTTTTCCTCTTTGTCTTCATCTGGTCATAAGTTTTGCAGAAAAAATGGGAGTTGTTAAAGTGCGGGCTTTTTTTGTTGATGTTGGGGGTTTTTGTTTGCTGGTTTTTTGGGCTTTTTTTGTTTGGCTTGTTTTTTTTAGTTGATTGGGTTTATTTCTTTGTTTGTTTATTGTTTCTGTTTCTAAAAGTAACTCCTCCCATTGATCCTCGGGAATATCCTACCCTCAAGGAAATAAGTGCATCAAAACCTCTGAAAATAATATGCATCTCTGTAGCTGATCTTCATGGGGGAATGATTCAAATAACCTCTGCCTTTTTGGGAAATTAAATAAACCTAGTAGCACTCAATAGTAGACTGATACAAGTGTCTAAATAGGGTTCTACAGACTCCAGGGGAAACTTTGTGGTTTTTTATTTCAAGAATTCGAACCCTGTATTGATTTCTAGGAGCTACAAGTGCTCAGTTACAATTAACTCCAAGTTACCATGGCCAAGTATCTGTATTTTTGTGCCTGATCAAAACCCTGTTGTTTCTTAAACTTAAGATTTGGGTTTTGTGGGATCTTGCCCATTTGAATCTCCACAATTTTATTTCACCTTCTGACTTTTATAGTTTCTTGGAAGGCTCCGTCTTTTGTGATCATTGTTGTGTTTTAGCAGCTGTTGGAATTTTCTTCTTGAAAGTAGTGAAATATTTGAGATAGTTTCTAAGGCCTGAAGAAATGAATGCATGTAGCAGCTCCAGGAAGAGATCAGTCTCTCCCAATCTTGAAGGGTGCAGTGGCTTTTTTCTTGAGATTCTTGAAACAGTTGTGTGCAAGAGTTTATCTTGTGATAAATTACTTCTGGAAGTGATGCAATTGACCCCAAATTCTGTGCGCTTCCTGCCCGGGACTGCAGTTTTCCACACTCTCAGTCCCTGTGAAAATCGCATTTAATAATCAATAGAGTGATGAAACTTTAGATGGAATTTTTCACCATTATTTAAGAAATATTTCTCCTTGTAAGCAATATCCCATGCAAATTGAGCAGTTGGAGTCACTTGAGTTGGAAAGGACCCTAGGAGTTTTCTTCTAGAAGCTTTCTGTTCCAGAAACTACGCTTTTGCAATCCTTCATAAAGCAACAGAGATCATCCTTGTTATGTGAAAAATATATTTAATATTTTAAAGACACACTTTATGTGGGTTTCTGGGACTCTTAGAAACCTGAATTTTGTACAAGCTGTATTTTAAATGATCTTTATTCACTCTATCCAGCCAAGTAGGTGTCTGAGACTTTATAAATGGAAGAAAAAATACCCAGATTTATACAGTTCTTTGCATCCCAAAAAATGCTGCAGCTTTTGTGGACCTGAGCAATTTGAGGCTTGTTTTTTTTCTGAAGACCTTGGTTGCAATTCACTCCCAAGTACTCCTAAGTCTAAGAGTAGCCAAGTGAAAGCAGAGATACAACATTTTCTGTATTAGTTTTTCAGTGACTCTGCCTGTAGATGTGTAGATAAGAACCCATAAATTTCAGGCAAGTACTTCCTCACTGGACCACAACCATTCTTGTTTTGCACATGACCAAGTTACTGTTTTGGCTTACTTTTAACTCTCCAAGCATCATACCACATAATGGTTGAAGTTATTAAAAGTTTCCTTGTGTCATAAGGGAAAGCCACACTTCTAAATTATCTTTTAATTTTTTTTGCCTTTGAATGAAAAGCTAGTGCAGAGGCAGGCCCCTATCTTCTTCATTCCATAGTTTTGTTTGGTGTTTTTTCTGTGAAATCTTGTGTTTCTTTGTGATTGGCTTCACAAAGCTAATGGGGTGAGACCCCTTATTTCTCAGATGCAGGGGGACTGTTAAAGACTCCCTTGTAACCTGGTCTAAGAGCATATTCCTGCAAAGTTGGACGAGAACATCAATTCCTCCAAGCCTGGTGTGACTCATTATACAAATCTGCTCTTACTGGATAAACCTTTTAATTACCAGGCAGTTACATAATGGTGATGAGCCCTATCCCATTTTTCACAAGCCTGTTTTTCAGGTAAGGAAATTCCCCCAAATCTCAATACTCACTTTCCATATGCAAAGAGATATTAAGTTGTCCAAATCCAAGAATAAGTTTCTAAAACAAACATTGTCATCTGCAGCCTCTAGTGGGCTTTTGAGTTGGCATGTGGGTTGCCGAGCATCCCCCCTTCTATCATTTCCTGTCAGTTGTGTGTTTAATTTGAATCCCTTTTTATTAATTATGTTGTCTCCATGTGAAGTAAGTTTGTCTCCTCTCCCTTTCTGAATCATGCTCAAAGCATGTGTCATGACAAGGCTGATTCTCCTCTACAGATCTGACTGTGGAAGTTGGAATGGGCCAGAGTTTTTAATGTGTCCTGGAGAGATATGCAGAAGGAAGGATATTTAATAAATACTTGAAACTTGAGTAGCAAGTGAAAATAAGTTGCTATAGATTGCTGTTAGCATATACCAAATGTATAACTTTGAATGCTCTCATATAATATTTAAATTATATTATAGTAACATTTAAATATTTAAGTGCGATCATATGGTCAGCTGGTGAGTCCTATGATTCAGATTGCACATCAATAATACAGTGGTTTAACATCCATTTTAAAAATGAGTATGTCAGAGAGTTTTCTCTTATTTACTTCTGACAAGTCATTAATAAAGCAAATTGGATAAAAGCCCTGAGGCTGGTATTTCCTACATTCTAATAAGGAAGCCAAGAATCTTGCCAAGTAGCTCCATGCCTTACCTCTAGTGATGGCTACAGAATTGTCTGTTATAATTAATTTCAAAAAAATGGGTTGTGTTATTTTTAAAATGTACCTACACCTGTTACTATGAGTGCATCCTGATAGCCCTTCTACATTGAGCAAAATGGAAGGTACTTTCCTGAGATTTTACACACTGAAAACTCTGTTTATATTGTCACATCTGGGATTGTCAGTTTGAATTGAGGGGCTTCCTTTTCAGAGTTGTTTGTAATTTAGCCTAAAACTAGCCTGGGCTTTCCGTGACACTATCCTATGCTTATAAATCTTCTTCATCAGTGTAATTGATTTTGGTTGTGAGATAGACTTTCCCAGCTGCTTTTTATTAGAGCTGTGTGAACAGATAATTTTTTTTCTCCTCCTTTTGTTTGACAGCTGAATAGGGAAGGTAGAGGAATGGAATTCCTCTCTGTTTTCCCTCCTCTTGTTAACTACACCGGGCTTGTGTATGGCCTGAAACGAAACGATTGATCTTGTCAGTGGGACCCCTTCAATAGAATGCATGGAAAGGAAGGGTAAAAGGAGGAGGACAGTGGTCTATCCAGCCCCTACCAGCAGTTCTGTGGCCGCCAAACACGCCTGGGTGGGGCTGGAGGGGCTCCTGTGGGGTAACTGATGAAAGGGCTGCAAGCCCCACAGCTCCTGCTTGCTTGGGTCATGAGCAGAACATTTGGGAAATACTAACAACGTTTATGTAAACGTCCCTTTTTGTCCCTCCCAAAATACCTTATCACATCAGTTTTGTTGGGAAATTTGTTCTGCATTTTTCATAATTAAATTTGAATTAGCACTAGTACCCCTGAGTATGGTCTCTTCTGCTACACCCACTTGCAGAGTCAGTTGGCTTTACAGTTGCCTGTGCTGGGGTTTTTTTGCTGTCTTTTGGTACCATGAAATTACCCCTATGTTCAGCTCTTCCTTACACCAGCTGTTATAGTTGCCACGTTTCCTCTCTATTGTTTAAATTCACAGTTTAATATAACGAAAAAAGAAGTGCTAGGAACATGGTTTTGTCTCATGCAAATAATTTTAAAGTCTTTGTGGTATTTAAATATTTTAATACCAATGACACTTTCAAAGAATAGCAGATTTTTGTTTTAATAAAAGTGTAAATTACCGATGGAATTAAACCTTAGAGTTATTGGAGGTTAAAATTCTACTGAAATGTCTGCATGTGTGGAGCAATACACAAAGCAGTGAGTGAAATGTTTGCTTGATTTATTCCGTGCAGCAGACGGACCCTGGTAGTAGGAGGTGTAATTTGCAGCACATTAGCTATTAGCCAGTGTCACTGCCTGAGTGGGTGGTGTGAGTCTCTTGTGCGTGTGCAGTGTCACAGCGCGCATGTGTCGGAGCCAGGCGCTTCTCCCCTACGCTGTAAAATGGAATTTTTTTCTTTTTTTTCTTTTTTTTTTTTTGTGAACACTGTGTTGTGTTTAAAACTGTGAATCTGACCAGTTTTCAACTGGGTTACTCTGTCACACGGATAATATCTAGAGTAAACGCCTTTCCCTCCCCAAATTCTGAATTCCAAAACGGAATCGTAGAGGTGTCTGACTTTCCTACCTTGTTCTGGTATGCAGTCCCTCGAGGATGAAGTGTGTCATTTGCAGGTACCCAGCCTGTAAACTTAAGAGGAAGCAAAATTGTGCTAATGACTGAGGGGTCTATTTGGGTACTCTATGCATGCACTCGTGTTGTTAAGCAGAGGTTTTCCAAAAGAGTGTCAGCTTGATGTACCTTTTTTTGTGTGCGCAATTTCACTTGGGTTGCTTTTAGTTCACTTTTTTCCCTGGAGGCACCTGTCTCCTGCCACATACCCATCAAGACTAATTGCACCATCTGGAAGACTTTTGTGTTGCTGTTACTTGTGCAGGGTATCTCTGGGGAGCTTAATTCAGAATGTGAATGTGACCCCTGAAGCCATGTCAAGTAGCTGCAGTAGTTTCTAGTGTCTAAAGGATAATCACCGGAGGCTCTATTTGTTTCAAGTCTAATGCGGTTTGCTTTAGTGTGGATATCTTACATGTCAGTAACACAACATGTTTTGAAAATGGAGTTAAACTTTGTCTACTGGTTTGGTAATTCATAGAAAATCCTGTCTAAGATTACGTCCAAACCATATGTAACATAGAGGCTGTATGATTAGGTGTAGCAATGTTGGACATATTGCTCCTTATTACTTGATTTTTATATTCTGTTCTTCTCCCCAACTCACAGCTGCACTTTTCATTAACAGTTTTCTGCTAAGAATGTAAGGTATTCATTGCTAGTGGTGTTTCAAATCTCCTGAACATCCCATAACACTTGCTTTTGCTATTGCTACAGACAGTATTTTCAACACAGGTAATATTCTTCTTCTGTCCCTCACCTAGTCGGAGTCAGGTGAAAGTGCTTCACTTCCAGTGTCTGTCGAGGCAGTGGTTTATTTAAAGGCCAGTGCTCATGTTCCCATGATGAACACTTTATATGTCTACTTTTGTAACATCCTGTCACTTGACAAACTGTAGAGTACTGGGCATAAAAAGCAAAGTGTTCTTATTGTTCAGAGCATCACTATAATTTGCTATTTTTTTAAAGCATTATTCATTTCTCACAATATCTCTGTCTTTAGTAATACACTCTGATTTTACCACATACGTATGTGGAAAAAAGCAATTTTTTTCCTAAAACCACTTTTCTTTAAAAATGATGGAGTTTTAAATAGTGTTGAGGAAATATATTTTAATTCAGTTGCATCATCTGTATAACTTCTGTGGTTGTGAGTAATGTGGTCAACTGTAGTTGAAGCCAGAGAAGTACTTACACCACCACAAACAATTATGAATTCTGTGTACAGGATGCATGCACACGTATGTATTATTCATAATATGTATTTTCTGTCTTTTTCCTGGGTAGTTTAATGCTCATTGTGGCTCTGACTTTGGAAATCTATAGAGTTTTAAGTGTAACTGCCTCGGCTGTGTTCTGCATTGTGTACTGGAGCATGGTAGGGAACAAATTATGTATTTGTGTGTTTGGTGAGAATACAAGTATGCAGGTTGCAAATTCACTGAAGAATGCTGAAGACAAGCAGCTCTGTAAAATCCCTCATTACATTACACTGTACCCAGTAAACAAAATAAAGGTGCATGTCCCATGACCACAGTGCATGTGCCCTTGAGCAGAGATCTGAGCAGTGCAGTCTGTTATGGGTTTGAGTGGCTGGGAAGTACTGGGGGACTGAACAAAAAAAAAAACAACAAAAACAAACAAACAAACAAACAAATCTGCTTTGGGATGTTGTATTCTTTATTCTACTGCTTTTTATTTTGTTCTGGTCAGGGTTGCTGTGAGCTACCTGGGGTATTCTGAGCTGCCAGGCTCACTGGGCACACTTGACTTGTGCAGGGTGGGTCAGCCTGCCAGCCTGCAGGTGAAGCAAATAGGATGTGGGCAGATTGTAAAGGCACAGAAGTCATGGCCTCATTTGGCTAGTTTGATCTCACCAGAGCTAAAAGTGTTGTGGGTTGTGGTAAAAAAGCCATACTGGCCTCCTCTTATCTTGATTGATTGTGGCATTTGTAGGGTGTAGCTGCACTGAGTGGGAGCTTGGCCATCTCTGGAAGGAGGAGTATTAGCCTGGAATTGGATGCGTGAGTGTGGATGTGAAGATTGATCCCAGAAGTTGATTAGCACCAGCTGCCTGGGTGGTCCTGCTCATTTTTCTCTGAGCATAGTTCGGACCATTTCCTCATCACTGTAAAACAGGATGTAAAGACTCAAGAAGTAATTTATTTTCAGTAGCACAGGACCTTTCACAGAGAAAGGTGCTATTTAAATGATTCTTCTTCACGTTTATGTGTCTATGTTAATGAAGTAGTGTACAGAAGGTACACTTGCATTGTGAAGTGTACACGTAATGACAAAAGTCCAAATGAAACTTTAGATTGCATCCATTGTTTTCTTTATTCAAACATACTTGCAAGATCAACATCTTAGATTTTTTCATTCAGCTGATTTAAAGACAGTTCTGTTTTGATTTTCTTCAGTTATTGGGGCTAAAATTATACTCTGGGATAAAATGAGTTAAAGTGCGTAGTAATTTGTGATGGAGTTCCTGTGATTTATTTAAAAAATGTTTAGATGATATCAGAGATACTGGCTCTTATTTACTGGAAATTAGTTTACAAATTTAATAGCATCTGGAGTGTATTATCCTTTTGTCTAGCAAATTAGCTGTACTGAAGAATGTAGGAAGTAGAAAGCAAGTTTGGCAAGGACAGGAAGAATACAATTGGAGACATTGCAGTCAAAAAGGAAATCTAAGCTCACTTTAAAACAAATTAACTTCTGAGGTGTTATACCTACATGGTATTTGGAATTGGAATTTGGAATTGAGAGCAATTTGGGCACTTCAGACAAGAATATGATTTTGGGGGAAGTTTCCTTCTGCCCCCAAATTTAAGGTTGTAGCATTTGAAACCATTTTTTTGTTTAAACCAGGTCATCTATACTTCATTTATCTCTAACTTTTATTGTACATCTTCCATCAGTTTCTGCATTTTCGTTGTTTTCCTACTATAGTTAGACCTGTTTTATGTACTCTGCCGTCTCTTCACAACCGCTAAACAGTTTTCTTCCAGCAGGTTATACATTTTGGCTGTACCTTTCCTCCTTTGCCTTTCTGCTCATGAAGTAGGAGGCTTCTTTTGGCTGTTTTTTTGCACTTCAGACAAGAAACTGAAAGCTCTTATGTTCCTGTTGCAGTAGATTGCATTGAATTATTCTGAAATACTCCTGTCATCACATGACGTGAAATGCAAGAGACATGCTGCTCCTTGAAAATAATCAAGATTTAATTCAATCCTGAACACTTGTTTTTCTCTGCAATAGTAGGATTTCATTGTAAGTGTCAGGTAAAAGATGACAAAGATCATGATTCATAATTGCAACTTATTTCCTTAATAACATGAATATTAAAGACATGCTGAATGGATGGCAGCCTGAGGTCTAAGTCTTTTTTTCCCACTTTGGTACAAGCAGTAAACATGGATTGTGAAAATATGCTTTTTTTTTCCTCCTTCTTGTTTCAGGGGTTTTGTGTACGACAGCCGGAACAATTTACAGATGCGAGGTTTGGTCGTTCTGCTGATTTCCAAAGCTGCTGGTCCCAGCACAGCAGAACTCTCTTTCCAGCACGACATGGTCAGTGGAATTTATTCCAGGTATGTAGAATGATATGCTAAGGTATATTTGATGGGCAATTTCTTGGTGGTATCAAAACATCCTAAGTGGCCTGTTCACCTGTTAAGGAAAAACAGTACTTACCTAATCACAAAGCTTTGTTCCTCAGGTTTATTATACGCTTTCCACAGTGAAAACCATTTCCTATTCTTTGTGCAACTCTTATTGTATCTTAATTGTGTATCTTAATCTACTCTATTTGATATTTTTAAATAGAGTATTTTCATTTTGATTTCCTCTAATGTTATTTGGGTATACCTGTTTACTAGAAATTTGAGAGTGAGATGCCAGCCTTGTGGGACACCAGTTGGTCTCACTGAGCACAGTTTTTGTATAGCCTGTTTGAAGGGTGTTTTCCCATGCAGCAGCAGTGTAAAGTTTTTACCTCCCACGTCACAGCAGATTTACTGAGCCTGCCGTTGTGGTTCCTTAGGCTCTCACTGACATATTTCAGCTTCATTGAGTTCCTAAATACTTCTTAACCTTTTAAACTAAATTTCTTAATACTAGTAACAACAGTAATGAAAATCAGTGGTTGCTCTCCTTTGTATATTTGGTAGTGAACTATTCCATTGAAGTAATGAGATCTGCTGAAAAATTGTAAAATTTGAATTTTTTAAAATCCTTTTTGAGAAATTGTGTGTTAAGGAAACAAGACTGTTGTATTTTTTGTTAATTGTGTTCCTGACCTCTGTAATATACTAAATGAAGATGCACAAGCTTAGTGACATGTTTACGTCCTGATTTGTTTCAAAATGCAGAGGTAGTATGATAGAATTGGAAAGACCAAACAAATAAAAATTTTAGAATCTATGTAATATCTTAAAATAGCAGAGAAGGAAAATATATATGAATTAGTACAGGCAGAAAAAACAATAAGTAAGAAAAAGGACAAGGCTGTAAAGCAGGCTTGTTATGGAGAGCTGTGTTGTCCCTTTAGCTGTTTAATTCCATTCTTATTTTGTTTCATCCATAATGTCCCCTTAGGGCTGTAAAATTTTTATATTTATATGCAAATGGCGCTGTATGAAAGCATAATTCTAGTTGGTTAATTATTGCGCAGGAGGTATTTTAGTTTGTTTTGTAAATGATTAAAAAAGTTTACCTTAAGTATGCCTCTTAAAAGGAGAGAAAAAGCATTATTTTTTTGGTAACTGAGTTCTTGAGTATGATGATTCTGACCACGGAGGTAAAGTTTGAGCGTTTAAAGCTGCCGTTGGGAAGGTGACTGGTGGAAGTATTCATTAAGGAGCAAATAAGACCTTGAATTAATAATGAGCCATTTGGTGTAAATGGACATCATTGGAAAGATGCCAGTTCAACCAGCTGAAAATCTAGCCTAATAATCTAAGTTTGAGCAAGTCAATAGCCATTATAATATCTAGTTCAGAGTTACAAAGGTGTGCCAAAAACAAAGCAGTTTTGAATACGCCCACACAGGTTCACTTAAGGTTCATTATGGTCTGCAAAAGTGATGACTGTGGAGTTGTTAATTTAAATGGATTTTCAATGACACTTTAAGTCCTGCAGCATGGTGTAAATACAAGCAAATATGCCACTGCATTGTTTAATTTTGTGTCGTAATGGTCAGTTCTTGACTTCTGCTGAAGTCACAGTGGGCTTTGGCTTTGGAGTGCTTTCTTTATTTAAGGTACTTTTCCAACTACACTTATTTAAATGTGGGTCTAATTTCTGGCTTCCATTTCTCCCTTGTATATAGCTAAGAGAATAGGCAGCTTGTAAAGTTGTGATCTTAAAGCGTTTTTGTGATATTTTTAACATGTATCACAATTAGCATTTTACAAACTGCCCTCTCCTGAAGACAAACAAAAGGATGTTGTTTTCCATTAGTGCATTTTTGGCTGCTGTCTTGGTTGCAATGTAATTATATATGGTTTGTGTATATTGGACATATATGTCAAAGGCAAAGTATATCCCTCAGTGATATGAAGGGAAGAAATATGCTAAATCCTTTATTGCTTATATGTCTCCAGCTTTGGATAGTATTTTTTGGAAATAGATTCTTACAGATTTTCAGCTCGGCTGTAATCTATACAGCTCTTATTGTTGTCTTGCCATATAATTACTTCATCTTTATATATAATGTTTTGCTGGAAATATTATTTCTGGCACTGTAATGAGCATCTTCACTGCCTGATACTTACGTGCTGTGAACATTATATTGTGGACTATTAGCTGGGTTATGGCTCACTTGATTTTAGGATACTTAGTAGTGATTAATTAATTGCATTTCTGAAATCTGAGCATGAGCTAAGTTGCTCCAGTACTTGTCAGCGACTGCACCAGCCCAGTCTTTCTTTTCCCAGTGTTTGTGTTGGAACCAGTTCTTGTGCTGTATTTAGATATTCGGTCCTGCAGTAGATAGCCCAGTTAGGTCAGTCCTCTGTAACTGGTACTACACTAAATGTACAGTCTGTGACCAGGAAGATGTAACACTGTGATAACCATTTAACTTAAAAAAACACAAAAAACCATGGTGGACTTTTTCATCCCGGAATTTGGCATGCTCAGCATAACCTCTTCTCATTATTTTATATTCTTAAATCACAATAAAGCAATACAAAAATTAAAATTAAAACAGAAAGATACTGAGAGCTGAATTTGGAATAGAAAAAAAATTATCTTAGTCTCTTGTTCTCTCGATATGTCAGTTCAAGGGACAATTGACCTAAATGTATAAAAATAGATAATCTATCTTCCTAAGTGGCATCTGCTTTTTACTGGTACACAATGGAACAAAACCAATGCCTGCTACCAGAGAACAATCTTTTCCAGAATAATGAGGATTGCAATTTAGGTAGTTACAGGAGCAGGGCTAGTGTAGTTAAATGGTGCTGCCTCTGGCCAGCATTGCCTTCAGCTTTAGCACTTCATAATTTGCAAGAGTCGTGATCTGCCTGCATTAATCTGGGGCCGTGGGGGTCATTGTGTGCAAGGGTATCATAGTAACTGCTGGTTGCCTTATGAGCCATGCTGAAGATAAGGGAGGAAGTGTTATAAAAGCCTGCCTGGCATGCTTTATGCTGTACAGCCGCCTCCCTGTCGTGTTGGCAGCAACCTGACTTCATTCCTATTGGCGGGGAAAAGAACCTGGCTTTACTTCCAGCTCAGCACCAGTGATCCCAAAAAAGGATGAAGAGAAGTAGCAGCATGATAAACAGCTCAATTTCAGCTGCTGGACAGATTTCCTAAGTTAAAATTTTCTGCTGGTCTCTTAGTATTAAAGAAAATATTTCCTTGGCTACAGAAACATTGCAAATATAAGGATCAATTGTAGTGCTCGCTACAGAGTATGCAAACAATATCATGTAAGAGTTGATGTCATTGCCTGTACTCAAGCAAAGCATGCATCCCATATTCCCTTGAAACTCCTTACTCCTGTGCTAAAGGGAAAGCAGAACTCACATTTGGGTTTAGGCAGAATCAAATTAGCGATAATTTATCATGCTAATAGTATCAGAGAGTACCTCAGATGTGACACAAGAGGGTAGAACTTCATAAGGACTTTGAGATCCATTTCCTAACTGGTGATTATCCTGGAGTCTGACGCTGCATTGCCTTCTCTCAGAGCAAAACTCACTTGGATAGTGAAATATGCAGCTTGCTGTTATTTAACTCTGCTGCTGGAAGTGAGGTTTGTAATTGAAACTCCAGGATCATGTGGTTTCTGAGCACTGACAGCTTTATGCGTCATGGTGGAGCTGCATTCTCACGGTTGAAGATACCAAGACTGGCTTGGGTCCTCTCTCAAAGTACCCAAAGGAGTATCTTCTTCTGTTCACGTCTGGCACTGCCAGACACTACTGCCTGGGGACTGAGGGATCCCCTTGGCTTTATATTGAGTAATGAATGCCTGACACAGCCTCTGTATTGCAGCTTAAAATGCAAGTGACACCAAAGAACAAACTTGGGCCATCTCTTCAGCCCTCAGTATCCTTGGCTCTATCGCAGCAAGTTATTTTCTTCTCTCTGTTTTGCCTTTTTTCTTCTGGTTTTTTTTTCCCTATTAGTGCCAATTTTAAAAATACCCTCTAGTATTGACATCCATTGAGTCAGCTCTGCAGATTTCCTTGGATGCTTGTCAGAGGTTTAAAACAATCCTTTTTCCAGTCAAATCTGCCTGTGCATTCACACTGGTGGATCCTCTGGTCATTGATAAGCAAAGACCTTTTCATTAATATGGAATATTGAAATTTGAATATAGAAAGTACTATTTCAGTTCTGTACTAAAACCTGGTAAATTCAGCAGGTTGCTGGATTTGGACTATCGATACTGGGCTCTGTCCTTGCACCTTCTTCCTCAGGATGATGCAGCTGACCTTTATAATAAAGCTCCAGGAATTTATCACTTTTCAAGATGAACATGCTTTACCACAAGAAGGTACTCACTGGATAAACTTGTCTCAGAATCAGAATCCTTCCTGCTGCTTTGAAGAGTGGTGGCAATACTGTAGTGACAGAAATCATGGACATAGTAATTTAGTAATTATTTTGGAACCAGCATTGATGCTGCTGCCGATAAAAGCCCAGTTTAAGAGTAAGTTGGCAGCAGATGCCAACTCCTTGTTATGGTGGTTGGTCTTTTGCTTGTCATGTTCCAGTACTAAGTTGTCCTGAGTACTGTTTTTTGGAGGCACACACAGAGTGTCACAGAGTGATTTCACATGCTCTTTGTCATTGTGGCCGTATCACAGTCATCTTGTTTTAACCTACTCTAAGGAACACTTAAATCCAGATCTTAACCAGAGGATTCATTCACCCTTAGGTTTCTTTTTCTCTGAATGTTTCTTTGATTGTAAAGAAGTCAGAGGGGGTAGGTGTCTTTCTCAGGACTGTAAGGACAGAGGACATACTGCTCTGTCCCTTTGCAGTTCTATCTAGCTTTCTCCCAGCTTCTTGCTCGATATACAAAACTTTACCTTAATTTCCTTTCTCTGTATTCCAAAGAGCTTTATGCCATCTTCAAAGTAAGTTTGACCTTCCATTAACCTCCTTTAAAGTTAACCTGATGATGCTGATAGTACATCTGGATTCACAGGATAATTCAAGTTGGAAGGGATATCAGGAGGTCTGTAGACCCACCTCCTTCTGAAAGCAGAGTCAGCAATGAGGTCAGACTCATATGGAGGTCAGGTCTTTCAAGAACAGAGTCTTCTTCACAAGGTGATAATCAAGATGTGTTTTAAACAAATGAGTGAGCATTCTACCCCCGGCCTGTAGCCTCAGCTTTATATCTAATGCTGTCATTGGTGTGCATTCATGACTATGAAGCCTTCAAGAGGCTATGCTAGTGTTGTCATAATTTATCCTGTTAGGTGTCTTTATGGTCATTTGACATCTGAAGTTTCCAAAGAACTTTCCACCCCAAGATTTTCAGAATTAGAAACCGTGACTGTGCCAAGGCCGGCTTTAAGATCACAAGCATAAAGGTCTTGTTTGTCTTAGGGATGTGCCACTGTGTATTAGGGACAAATTGCTGTGTATTAATGGGGACACTAGGAATCTCTTCTATTTCTCACAGGTGACAGCTCACCATCTGCAGCTCTATCTGTTCTTCTCCAAAACCCTTGCCATGGCAGCCATAACAGAGGTGATGCTGTGCTTGTTAGAGCAGTCTTTGATGGCTGTGTGCATGAGGAGCACTCAGGCTGCTTCCAGGGAATCCAAGCTTATGTGAATGATGATCCTTGGACAACTTCAGTCTGCAAAGAGAAATATGGACTAGTGTAGTCAAAAGCTCAGAGGTAATATGCTGATTATAGTATGCTTTTGAGACTTGCAGCCCACAAAAATATGCACTAATGAACATTGGTTAGTTGACTTTGCTTATGGCCATGGCCTGGACTGCATAGGACTGGGATTTTGTGGGTGAGAAGGATCTGAAATGGCAATACTCTGCTTTATGTATTTAGCATAACAGCATATGAGGTGTGAGCACATCTTCTCTGGAAATTGAGAAAATGTAAAAGGTGTTCCAGGTTGAGTGAAAAACAGAATAAATACTGCATGAGGACATGCACCTTTGGCTCTGCATTCCCTGAGAGCTCCAGTTTTTGGCAAGTAGCTTCTGTCCTGTTCTTATGAATGCAGCCACACAGCTGAGAGATGCTAATGCTCAGGTGACTGTCACATCTCCAGTCAGAGTAGATGGCTACAGTAGCAAAAGGCTGGCTTCTGCTTTAGGAACAGGTCAATGCTCCCTGGCAAAACAGGTCTTTTACTGTATAAGCTGTATCTTCACTTACTCAGCGCACTAGTGAAGTTTTGTCAGCAGATTCCTTCTACTGTAGACAAGTTTAAAGATGTTTGTAATTTTAAATAGTTATTTAAATGCTTTCCAACTGGAATGTGTCTCCACAATAATCTATATTTGATTATCTATGTGATCTATGGAAAGAAATTAGATCATTAAAAGAAAGAAAGGAAAAAGCAAATTCATTGCAAAGCCTCCTGGCTAATTAGCCATGGGAAACATGAGTAAATTTTGGTGAAGGTGGTGAGGTTTATTGTATTGCTAGAGTGTAAATGACACTTAGAGGTTGCTTTGACCTGTTTGCTATTAAATTTTACAAAAGCCTTCTTTTTACCTTGCATGGTGTAGGTATATCTGTGGACAAACTCTGTCTAAGAGTTACTGTAAAAGGTAAAACCCAAATGAAATAAAACCAAAGAAAGACCATACAAATTATGATTTTGGTACCTACAAAAATACAAAGAGGACAAGTGTGTGACTCTTCACCTCATTTCAGATCTTGCCCTTCTTTCAATTTGTGTACTCTGAACTGCGTAAACTTCAGAGATTGGATTTGACTGTTTCTTACCTTCATGTTTTCAAGTAAAAAAATGATTTCTAACTCTTCAATGGACTTCTATCATGTAAAGAGTACTTTCATATTTGTAAGAAGTTGGGGGATTTTTCCATTACTACTTTTCTGGGTTTACTAGTAATGGAAACTAAATTAGATTTACCGTGACCTGGTGCAATGCAGAGGGAGTGGCTATGAACCAAAGTTTGGAAGACCTCATGCTCCATTGCACCTATCCCCATCAATGACTGCTAAATCGTTCTAGAACATGTTTAACCAAAATGAAAAGTAATAAATGAGAAAAATGTAGCAAGACCAATAGTGTATGTAGGAACTCAAAACTCGAAGAAAACAGAGGTGTTATCGTTTGTGTGATGTAAGCGTTCAGCCTAGGAGTTTCAGTATAGTGTAGCTGTTGCACTTTAAATTCACACTGGCTTATTGCACACAAGCCTTGGGTCTCAGCTGCAGATATTGCAAAGATTCATCTTATTAATGGAACTGCTAATTGGTGTTTGACTTCTAATTATAGTAACAATAGGCCATAACAATCAATCCTCACCTTTACTGGGGCACATTAGGACTCTTTATCATAAAAATGATTTCCTTTGGGATTTACTGTTCTTATTTCTATCTTCTGGAAGGCTGGCTTTCAGCAAAGGTACAGTATCCCAACTAGCAAGTACTTTGGAAGCTTAGCTAATTAACTGGTAGAGAAAATGCATGGTCCTAAAATATTCAATATCTAAGTACATTAAGAAGTACAATGCTCTTGACAAAATTGTTTGAAAGATAATGGGAAAAGTATGTCAAAATATGAGCAGTGATGTCTTTTATAATCTTCGAAAAATATATAATTTTGTCTCCCAGTCTTTGGTAGCTTTCCCATAGCTTTTGGTGAGAGGAAATCCAAGCAGTCATTCTAAATTATTCTATTTAGTTTTTTCTCTCCAGGATAAATCCTGTGAGATTCATCATCTCATTTATGAGATGAGTCTCAGGAGATGAAAAGCACATACAACTTGATTACATATTCCTATTGATCATCTTCCATCAACAACAATAAAAATCAGCTCCAAATACAAATCTAACAATATTACTAATTCATTACTACCAGTACTTTTCTTCATTAACTTTTATTGTTTTCAGCATACTTAGCATGTGCAAATACAGCAATTATATGTTGAATAAAAAAGGTCTTCTCCTTACATTGTAGAATAAATTAAAAGGCACTGCATTAGAGCTGATCAAAGGCTGTTCAGAGATATGGGCTCAAATCTTGCTCAAAATAAGTCTTTATAACACCAGATAGCTGAGCAAGGTAAACTCAGCATGTACAGCACAAAGTGTGTTTAGTTTTCATTTTTAAAAGGAAGTAATTTTCAGTATCAGAGAAAGTGTGGTAGGGATGGCTTACCTTGGAGAAATTGTAATGTTGCCTCTGTCTGTCTGTCCAGCCCTACCTTTTCTTGGAGCTTCTTTCTCCCACTGCTTGTGAAGTGAGAACTGGACTGCCACAATGTGCAGCATAGCATACAAAACCAGAGCAGCACTGGTGGAATTCTGCAGTGGGTCAGGGGCAGCTCTGAGAGCAACAAAGCCCTGCTTTCACTGCAGTGGGAGCTTTCCAAGGAGAGGCCAGGTAACCTGTGGGTGACAAGGTCTGGCACGGCCTTCCTAGGACATGGCATGGCCACACTCCAGAGCTCTTCACCAGAACGGTTTTTGCTGTTAAACCTTTCCCTTGCAACAGTTTTCTACTTGAGAACTTGCACATTTACCTTATGAAAAATATAATAGTATTTGTGAAGAAAAATTTCTAATCATAACCTAAGTACAATCCAGTGCTGTGATGAAAGCACACAACAGCTTTGGGGACTGCTTATCCATCAGAACTATGACATCAATGTGATCAATTGCTTCACTCCAAGTTCTTAAATAACTGTATCTATATAATTTATTTGTCTCCTACAGTTTCAAAATATTTCCCTTGCTTTTCTACCTGCTGAAGTACTACCTATCCTCTTTCTATCCTATTAATGTCTCCCTTGACAAATTTTACAGTGCAGTTTTCCAGTTTCAATACAAATTTCTGCAATTCTTGGAAAATTGTAGCAATATGAAGTTAAGATTACAGGGCATACTGCACCAATTAATTTATTTTCTTAGTATTATTCAGTCAGTACTTTGATATAATGTAACTGAAGATATTACAACATTTTCCATCTGCTGGGGTGGAGTTGAGAACTCCATGACTATATGTATATGAAAATATGAGACTGTATAAAGATGTTCTTTCTCTTCCACTTGAAATAATGACATATTCTGGACTCTTAATCACATTAAGTGAATGAATATTTCTTGTGGCTTCATTAGTATCTGGCCTTTAACCTTCAGTGGATTTTCATGTGCAATTTTACAGCTCTGAGATGCTTCTAGAGCAAACAATTATAAAAAAGAAAGGCAGCAATAATATACTGGCAGTGTAGACAGGGCACTGTGTTCCTGGACAGCAAAACTTGGTTATTTTTAATATACTCCAGTATAAAGGTGGGTGTATGAGTACATAGGTAAGAGTGATTGATGATTTGAGAAGAGAAATAAGGAGTTGGAGAACTAGGGATAAATATTTCAAGAATATGAATGCAATATGGTATTCTCACTGTGTTGTATTTGAGAAGGTGCTTATGCAGTCAAAAGAGAAATCAGACAGTGGGGTTTTTATAGGGTTTGCAGCAATTGAAAACTTATGATCAGCAGTACCAGCATGGTTATAGAGCATATTTGGTACACATGAGATTTCATGAGCTTGATTGCCTGGTTCCTGAAGTCCATTTAAGTACTTATAGTTGTAGTTTTTAATTTTTCCAAAGACTTGGCCAAATTTGTGTATATTTTTTGTGGAAAGAGAAGATGCAGCCAAATAAATTATGCATCTATTATTGCCAGAAAGGGAAGATACATAAACAAGTTCTATTTTATACTGCATAGTATTTCTGATTTCTTTCTCATAATTGCTGTTTCACCTAGACACTGTTGTGTGGAAAGCTTGCTTCAGTCTCTTATAGCTGAAATTTCATTCTGGCTTCTGATATCCATGCAAAAAAAACAGTGCAAAAAGTTCAGCTACATTCATAGCTGTTCCAGTAGACAAGTTAAATTTTAGCAAAGTTCCAGTATTAGCTGTAGTCAGGAAAGGATCCTGTTTTGTGGACTCTGGTAGGAATTCTGCAGAAATAAAGTTGGTTCTTGAAGGTGTCTTGTTGGCATAAAGCTGTCTCTCCATCATCAATTGCGTGGGGTTAATGTTGCTTGAATTGGTTGATGTCATTTTATCCCTTCTTAAAATGTGTAGATTGAATCATTCTGGGATGAAAGAATGAAGGCATGAAATTTTCGGACACCTTATATTTTAACAAGGTAAAAATAGATGGAAATTGTTCCAGTGGTATAATAGTAAGTAGGTTTTTTAATCAAAGGACACATTTTTTCTCAATATCACACCCTATGCCATTTGCATAAAGTGTATATGAATAATAATGACAAAACTTTGCAGACCTCAACAGCACCAAATGCTTGTTACTATGCTGGTATGGTCCCAGAAGCAGCAGTCGTTGCCTTGCTCCAAAAGGTTTATTATCCTTTCCCTGCTGGCAATTCTGTCAACACACCTGGTGTAAGGGGCAAGGTCTCTGAGAAGTCTGCTGTCTCCCTTTAGCTATTAGTCTCTTTCCTTGTACATGGCAGGCAATACCCATCTGCTGCATACTTCTGCTTTGTGAAAAGCAAAAGTATTCCTATAAAAAACCATTTTAATGTATGGTATTAATGTCCCTATCCAATTCTGAACATTGAAGGTTCAGGAGGGGAGAGAACACCTGTGATAACCATACTTTTAATTGCTCACTAACAGAAATGTAGTTACAACTGTTCAGAATATGACAGGTTTACTTCATAGAGTGAGCTATCTGTGGTTGTGCAACCAGTATGTTTGGATTTTTTTTTAATCCCCTCTGTATCTTGGATATTTATAGGTATTTCAGAATACACAGTAATTGATATATAAGCATGATTAAAATATATATATATAAAATTATAAAATAAACCTCAACCCTATCTGTTACACTGTGTTCTGGTGATTCACATTTTATTTTTTAATGTCTTTTTCTTGTGCAGTTAGACATGAGCAATCTATTCTCTTAACAGGACTGCTCATTTATCAAGTGTTCATTCTTAATGGCATAAAAAAAGGTTACCTTCTTTTTGCTCTCACATAAAAAGGTTCCATGTATTTCAGGTGTCATTAGTACTAGAGATTTAATGTCAAGGTTAGTGCACCTTATATTTCAGCTACATTGAATACAATTACAGACAAACTCTTCAGAGAGATTTCAGAGAAAAACTGGAAGTAATAAGTCAAGCTGGTGGTCTCGGAATAGCTGAGAGTGCACAGGAATGGGAATTTCTGTTAATAGTGATTCAAACTGTCTCCCATAGTCATTGCAAATAAAATTATAGACATGCTTCAGTCTTGCAGGGCTGAGAAGCAACTAATAAAATGTAGGAAAAAGTATGTTCATAAAATTAATTGTTAGTAGCCTGTTTCTTGCATTTACCTGTGAGGCCTTTTGTTTCTCTTCGTATCTTTTTAGGTGGTTTTAGTGCAAGTATTTAAATATTTTGACTAAATAAACCACAGAGTAGTCAAAACTATTTTTAAACCATGATTTGAAATTTCGTATGGAATGCGATGTAATTGGAGGATACATGTTGTTGAGGGGCTGTGGAGCAAATATGGGTAATCCTGGATGGATGGGCACCCTGGGTGTTGCCCACAAACAGTCTGGCTGACACATACTGCCATCATATGGGAAGGAATGTTGGTCACTTCCATAACAAAATATATGATTTTCTCCATCATTGTGTTCCTTTTGATTTCTGCTCTGGTGATAGCAAGGTCATCTGGTCTACAAATGAATCCTTTGGTTCATACTTCATCTTTTGAGAGTTTGGTCAACATATATTATTCAGTTCTGAGTCTTACTGTCTATCTTTGCATTGTGTATCCTACCATCACATTTTCCCAAAGCCACGCTACAGCAGCTGCTGCCAAAGCTTTTGATCGCCTCCTGTCTTGCCATGTTTTGACTCTTGTTTACAATACCTAAAACTTGCTCACTTCAGTAAGCCAAAAGGAAAGCTTTCACGCTAACTCCATTGTAAACTCTTCTCTTGGCTTGCTGTGCTTTCACCCCATCAGTTTTAAATGTCTTATTTTTATCTTTGACTATTAGAAATATAACGCATTTGTTTTAAGGGTGCAGTGGTTGTTTTGTTGTTTCTAAACCGGTTGAGTTGTGCAAAGGGCAGGTAGTAGGATGACCTTTTTGCAAAATATTGTTGTTAACTAAATGCAGCAAACAGTGTTTTTACCAGAGTACCTGTTCAGTTGTCATAAGACTGGCATTGCCTGGAATTAATGAAATTCTTTTTAATTTTGTAAACATTTTTTTAAGACTCTATTAAATAAAACTTGCTTTTTTCTTTCAAATTATTTCAAAACACAGATAAAATTTGTTGGTCAGTGGAGAATTTTGTGAGTGGATTGTCAGACTGGAGATGTGCTGTTAACACTGGTTTGTGTTGTTTAGCCACTGGCTAAGCATTCACTGAGGATGCAAGAAGTCTAGGTTTGGCTTTCTTGAAAATTTGAAAGGATGTACAAGTACTCCTCCATCTGAATTTTCTGAAAATTTATCTAAACGCAGGGATATAGGACATCTAGGTCAGGAGTCCCTGAGTTTGTAACGTTTTTTTCCCTCCTGGTAACTTACATAGCAGAGCAGGATCTGGAGTCCAGGTGTCCCACCGTTCTCTCCCATAATCTCCTACGTACTGACTTCTTTCACTCTTTTGCCATCTGGCTGAATGAATAATTCAAGGTTTTGTGTAACAGCAGAGTAACTCAGCAGGAGTGGCCAAGGAAGGAGGTGTGGGGATGCCCTGGCCTGGAAAGCTGGGTGGCCGCCTGATGGGAGACCCAGATTTCCGCATGCTTCAAAAGAGGAGCTTGGACTGGGAAGACAACTGTCTGCAGCCAGGCTGTCAGGTGGCGTGTCCAGTACCTAAGTTCTTCCTCTTTTTCACAGTTCCATGACTTCCAAATGCTGGCTGTTACTTGGAGTTTGGGGGACACTGGCAATAAATGTATCTTTGCTTGTGCTGACAAATTTTCGCTTTTGCCTCATTACATCTTTTCACCCCCATACCATCTATAAACACAAGAAGGCAGGAAAATAAATGTCTACAACAGTAATTTTCTAACTGAAAGTCAACATATGCAGCTGACTAGAAAGGTACTTTAAATCATCTTATAGGTGTTTTCTCAGAGATGACACTCTAGTTATTTGAGACAACTGTTTTTTCCACCTGCTGTGAAGGATGAGTTGCCTTTTGGACACTTAAATATTTCCATGCTGTTAAAGCAGCAGATTGAAAAGCAGATGAGAAAGTTCAAAGCCAAGGCTGAAAGTTCAGTTTTGACTTCTAGTTTTCTGACTTTTTTTACTTTGTGTCACAACCTAACTGTTGTTCTCACTAAGAGTTATTAATTAAGAAGTACCAAGTTTACCCATTTAAAATTGGTTATCTTTCTTCCCAGCAAATGACAGTGAATTTCATTCCTTTTAGTATCCTGTGTTAGATAATAGCTGAGAGAATAATAGATTCCAGGTACCTTTGATCTGCCATTACTGTAAAATAAAAAAAAAACTTATTCTTTTTTCCCACTGAACATAATGATTTTAACCTTGTGTACTAATTTGAATGGGCTTGTGGGGACAGAGTCTTAAATGAGACACAAATGAAGGAAAAATTGCTAATGCTGCCACTGTATATCTAATGAGCACTGTGTAATAAACCATAACCTCTTCAACATTTCTGTGGAAAATGGTGTGATTATTTTGGATGGCTGGCCCTCTGTGTACGGCTCATTACCATCTGGCATAATGTGTATTGATATAGCCTGTAATTGTCAACTCTTATTTGACATGCTGCCTTTAATAAATGTGACTTGCATGGCTAGAACCTCCTAATGGTTATATGGAAAACTGTAATTAAATAAAATATGTATACTTATGTAAAATACACACCCTTAGATCCATAAAATAATTTTGTAGAAGGTCTCTGTTTTTCTTTATCTCCTGTTCTTAGTGGAAATATTTGTATGTATTCCCAGGTTAGTACTGCATTACTAGTGTGGATACCTAAATATGTGAAGACAGACATCAATCTTGAATGTACGTTGTTTCCTCTTGCAGAAATTACTTCAAATATATTTTGAAATATTTATTTTCTATGCACAGTAAGACAGAATTAATATACCTGTCGTAATAGAACAGGTTCCCTGCCTGATGGTGGCTTTGTGTGCTCCTGAGCTGGGAATGGGAGGTAACTCTAATGGGCTGAATGGGCTCTGGTTTTGGTGTTTCTCCTGAAGAACGTGGCTGAAATAAATGCATTTGTAAATCTCAGGGCTGTAAGTATTTATACCTTCTTACAGGAAAGTGGCTTCTGGCCAATGGTAAGTTTTCAGATAGAAAGACGAACATATGCTGCTAAATCATCTTCTGTTTATTATCTGAAAAGTTTCCTTTCCTTGCCTTTACTGTTCATTCATATATAAATAACTAAGAGATATCATTCTGGTGGTCATATTGGCTGCCTTACAAAACATAGGATTTCCCCAACTTCAATAAATTTTAATGTTTGTGCAATAGATGTTCATCAGGTGTTACCTTCAATGGCACTGTTGATGGAGTCCATTGTTGCTCTTTGTAAGAGATTTTGGAAAGTGCCTTCCATTTATTCTTTTTGGATTTCCTTAGGTTCAGGCTACTGGATCTTATTTTATGTTTGCTTGATAATCAGCATATTCTGTTGAATTTGTTTTCTGTAGTATAGATGCTTGAACTGTCTTTAAATATCTGTGAGGAAATCTACTGATTCAATATCAGCCTTCTCCATGAGTAAAGTAACTTCTGTTCCTCACTTCATCTGTTTTCTTTGCTTTGATTGTTAGGACCAAAATGGTGAAAAGAGTCATACTTTCTCAAACTCTTCTTGACTGAAGTTTTTCAGTGATAATTTTTACTGGTATCAGAAACTCAGGGTTAACAGAAACACTACTTTTGCTAATATTCTTCCCTTAAATCATCTGCGGATCCTACTGGTCTATTTGACCACAGTTGCATTCTGTATCTTAGCTGATTATCTCGGATGACCTGTTCTTTTACCCTCCTTCCACCCTTTTCCAAACTTTGGATGCTTTCTTCTTGAAAGAGTCTGTAGTCCTGTATGTATGTGGTCTGCATTGAGATCTTTTGATTGATCTTTTGTTTTGCATTGCGTATTTTAACTTGAGTAAAGCGTATTGAACCAGCTCAGTTGACTCCGTATTGAGGATGATTCACTCTCTTTGCTGTTTATTAACTGTGTTACTCCTATTCTGTTGCCTTCTCTCCTGAGTGTGAGTTCTCTGGACCTGTGAACTGTAAAATCTTACCCACTGCTGCTGTTCATGACCAATATTCACTTCTGGGCTAAGAGATATAAACACCTGCTTGTGTAAATATGTTGCCTAAAATATAACAGGCTTTCTACAGTGCCTTGCCTTTATGTGGTTTTGTTTCTGCCTGACCTTACATAATGAACCAATGCAGTTCTTAAAAGTTGTTCTTGGTTTTGAGACTTTTTTAGTATATCTGTTTTTAAGTTGCCTTTGTTCTGCTCCCTGTCCATCTCTGCATTTTCTCACCCAGTCCTTCATCAATTTTCTTCCTTGCCTAGTTTCTCTGGTTTGTATTTATTCCTGTCAGTTTTTCATTTTGTCTAAGTTAGATAGGGAAGGAATTATAGCTGATTCAGCTTTGTCTAAATCGCAAACTTTTTGCTTTTTGTTTAATTAACCTAGTCTTTTTAATTGGGGATTTGTGGCTTTTTGGATATATAGCAAAATATTCATAAGGAGTTTCCAAAAAGCATTCACATTTTTCTTTTTAATTTATCTAACTGATTCAGCTTGTTTTATCATTGAAAATATTGCTCATGTATAATGTATGCCTGTGAATATTATCTGTCATATTTGTAAAGAATGTTTGTATACTGGTTTGGATTATATTGTTTTCATATAACAAGTGCATTGAACTCACACTCGCTTGTACCTAAGTTTTTCTGATATGAGGTCTTTGTAGCAAATTGAGTCTTTCATATAGAGAATTCAGATTAAATGCAACATTTCTTGAGCTAGCAAAATTCCTTTTAGAAATTCGACCTAGTGTCAATACACTGTCAGTATACCCAGGTATTGCCAATATACATTATTGCATGAGCATATTGAACACTGAATATCTGCATCATTATTTACAAAATGAGAGAAGTAGGTCTTTGAAGAAGTAAACATCTTAGCTCATGCTATTATTTGATGAAGTACTTAATATAGTCTACATGGCTGTTCATATAGTCTATAGCAGATAACCAACTGGAATTTCAACCTGCCTTTTATTAGAAGTTTAAATCTTGATAATTGCCTTATAAAAACACAATATTGCATTTGACAGCTTTACTTCATTTTGGAAATGTGAATCTTCCCATAGGGATAACTAGTGATTTTAAAATGTAATTATGATATGTGATTTTACAAATTTGACAATACGCTTATAAATTAGTAGCTCTAAATTTTATTATTGATTTTTGGCATCAGTGTTCAAGTAATCCAAGAAGTCTTTTTCCAGATAACTTATTAATTTTTTCTTCCTATCTTTAGGTGAATACTCATGTTTTTTCGTTTGGTTTGGTCAGTTAGGTTAAGTTAGCCATCCTTCCTTTAAAAAATAAAAAAGGCCATAAAACCTAGGCTGTAAAGGTGATTTTTTTTAACAATACTTACGTAAGTACTAGCTCATGTCTTGAGTCTGTTTCTTCTCTAGCAGTGTAGGAAGGATCTCGGAGAACAGGAAAAGTAATTGATAGCTCTCTTTTTAACAGTTTCTAGTGCTTATGAAATCTGTAATAACTGAAATAAGATCCAAAGTTATTTGAGTTTCACATATCCTGGTTTGTGGGGATTAAAAAACATACCTAGGCTTGCCACCCCGTATCACTGTTCTTTTAGTACCTGTCCCTTGCAAAATGTCCTTTATATTCTTCGTGCTAATAAAGTCCCAACATGGTATGGTTTGTCTGTACAGCAAGTGTATCTGGATTCTTACTGTGTCAGCCCAGCCTGCTTGTTCCTCATTGTTCACACAGCTGCATTGTCACTGGTTTTTGGATCTTACAGTAGCCAGGTACTTCTTACTGAGCAGATTTCCTCTTGATGTTCCCTTCTTTATTGGTTGCAGCCTGCATGCCTGCCTCTGGGAACTGGAAAACATCAGTTTGACTTTAGTGATTCTGGTGGTATTTTCCTCCTGGCTTTTCAGATTAACACTTTTTCCTTTTAAACCAAGCTTGAGGTAGTGATCCTTACCAGGTCTCTGTCTGGATTCTCTCACCTATTTTCCATAATTGATGCTTTTGTGTCCAGGCTGGGATTATTTTTCTTTTAGGCTATGACTTGAAGTGTGCTGTGATAAGGCCATCCAACCCAAGGAAAACGTGCTGTAGGTTATGATTGCTGTTCTTTGGCCACTAATGCTGATTGTAGGAGTAAGCCAGACACAAGCTCAGCCGTTAGAGGTTTGTTTTGTTAGAGATGATAGTGCAAATGTGGATCCTTGCCATCTGGTATGGGTGGCTGGCTCCCAGGCTGGAGGGCTCCTGGCTATGCTGTGGTGACACAGTGGTGGCCATTGTGGCACATCAGTGGCACTAGTCAGAAACTGATACAAGTTGGTTCACTTGAGTGTTGCTGTCTGGAGTACAAAGTGGAATTGGTTGTTCTGTGGTAGTCCTAACAGTGAAGCCAAGACCTGCGAAAATGCTTCTTCAAAATTCCTGTACTAAGGAAGGGAACAGGACCCTGACTTCAAGTCAGGCTTCTCACTCTCCACTGTCAGGTACCTACAATGCTTAGGGAAACTGGCTTGCCAAATTCAAGTGAATGTCTGCCCACTAGAAATCAGAAAACATTTTCAAATCCCATAATGGGCTGAGGGAAGATCTTACTAAGACAAAATACAGAAAAGAACCTAAGCAATAATCAGTGGTAGGGAGAGTGAAAATGTAAGATGTTTTCAAAAATAAAGAAAAGAAAAATACATGAAGGAGCATTGGTAGAAATTTTGCTTCAAAAACTTTGTGATACTAGGAAGGGAAGGAGATGAAAGCAGTAGGATATATAGCCGGTTTAAAAATAAACTGGTTGTTAGGGATGCAATTAAACAGGACACTCAGCAAACTTCATGGACCTGATGTCTTTCAACTTGATTTAGCCCTCAGGTGGAACACGCTTCTACGTCTTAAAACCAAGATAGAACGAACCACAGAAGTCTTGGCCTTTAACCTTATTAAAGGATAGGAGTAGGTAGATGTTTTCTGCTGATTAACAGATACATGAGTCATGGTAATGCGGTGAATATTTGGTGCGCTCCTCAAATCTGCTGCTTTACCCTGAAAATTTTTCCTGTTTGTGAAATCACAGCATCTGCCACACATGTTGACTGGCTTAAACACCTGCACCCCTGCCATTTAATTTCTTATCAAAGAAGCTGTACACAGAAGATGGGAATGAAACTTCCCATCACTATGATGCTATTTGTTACTCACTGCATTGTTCCTCTAATCATGGTTTATTAACCATGGCATTGGCTTTGACAGGTGAATGAGAAAAAGAACTAAAAATCACTGCCCTTTCTTGCTGTGTAACTAAGTGAACTATCTTGGCACAGCATCACCTAGTACCCAGGGCATACAGGATCACCTTGAATGTAATTTAAGCACCTTCTTGTCTTCATAGAACTTTTCTTTGTGTTCACTGTTCACAAAAAAAGTAAAATCAGATACCAAGTGCTGCCCAAATACATAGTCAGTACCTGAAATAATTACTTTAATTCTTTAGTTAAGGTTTTTTCATATGTAATTTTCCATTAAAGACACTATTTCTTTTTATTTCAAATTCATAGGTGTGTGTATATGAAGATTATTATAGTTGTCACTGAAATGGAATGGATGCTGATATTTTTAATTTTTTTTTAATCTTGAATGTAAGGCTTTTCATTGAAATTAATCCTTTTTGTATTGAAGGGAAACTATTGAATTGACAATCACAAAGAAAATGTTCAAATCTTGGGTGTGTACTGTTAGTCACTTTAATTCAAAGCTTCAGTGATAAGAGTTCTTAAAGAATTTTCCATCTATCAGTTTCATTATCTTTGTTCATTGTAGTTGCTTCAAAAATTTTCAAATACGGTTTTTAGTGGCTAATTTAAGTCTTTGGCCTATTTCTGTGAAATATGCCTAAAAATGACATTTTAATTATTATATATTTCTTTGCATAACCTGTCATCCCTTGAGAAGCCCAGTGTAGTTGATGAAGAAAGGTAAACTAACTCAAGTTCAATACATCTGTACTATTTAATGTATCTCTTTTATCATATGTTTTACAGAATCTTGTTATTTCTTTTTAGAGTAGGACTTGAAATTAGGAACTTTGGTGGTGGTTTGCAGGGAGTTCTCGCTTCAGAGGTGAAAGGTGTGGAAGTGTGTTAGCATTTGGTGATAAAGCTTTCCTGATTCTTAGCACACTTCATTTAGGAACTTTGTGTGTTTAGAAATGTTGACTCTTTTCTTAGTACTACCTTGTACCAAGGTAAGTGCAGATAATTCTTGAGGCAGACACTTCTTTTTTTGTGACTGTGAGCTCTGGAGTGAGAACAGGATGGAAGCAGGCAGAGTTTCTCATCCCATTGCCCTGCTTCTAAGTCCAGTATTGCTAAAACATTATTTTTTTTGGATGTTGGGATTGGGTGCTTTCAAATATGGAATTTTTTAATCACTGAATTGTACTCTAGATGGAGAAAGCTGTGTATAGTATTTGTTCAGTCATTTAGCAGTAACTTCATAACAGCAGTGTTTATTTGTTGGATACTGGTCTTTACAAGGAAGACCACGTCAAGGATCCCCCTGTATCTGCGGCACGGTGGACTTGTTATTGTGCCTGGGTATTCTAGAGATTATCACAAAAAGCATTAAAAAATGCATTGACTGAGATTTCTGCAATAGCATTGATTCTTGTATTTTTAGTCTGCTAGGGAGAGTGGAAGAGCAGTATGTAAGATCAGAATTAGACATAGATTATCTGCCTAATATGGTTCTTGTTAGCACAAATAATATGAATACTATTTGAAGAACAAACGGATTATAGAAAAAGAAATGAAAACATCCAGATCCTGAGCATTTGGAAAGCATGACACTGATGTATTTGTGTAACCTTTTCATGAAGAGTGATGCTGAAGTCGAAGAGGGGATTTTGATTTCCTTCATTAAAAGCTTATTAAATGAAGAAATAGGACAGTCGTTGTTTTGCTTCACTAGTTGGGGGTCACAGAAGCGGGCCTGGTCTCCTCAGGATATTAATGCCTGCTTTCAGCTGGGGGAAATGAGCCGTCCCTGAGTTAGCTGCAGCTTTATGTGCTCGTCACTAGGGATCCCCATATGTCCTGGGATCTGCGGCAGTCGGAAATGGCAGAGCGCGGCAGCGGGGAGCAGAGGGCTCTCATTGCTATTCATAACAGGTAGCTCGGCTCAATCTGCCCAGAGCAAGTCTGTTTAATGTTGATCAGCTGTCCATCTGATAAACCGAATTGATACGGACATTTCCTCCAAGGGCTGCCCTGACAATGACAGCAGGAGCATCGGGATGTCTTGTTAGTCTTTTTCTCCGAGCTTGAAAATTTATTAACCCTTTGTTAGAGCCGAGCCAAGCATGATTACATTACTGCGACTGAGTTGAGTGAGTTTCTCCCTCTCCTCTTTGAAAAGCAGCCTCAGCCTTCAGATTTATTGTCTACTTGGAGAATGATTGTTTGGTTTTTGGATTGTTTCTGTCTGCATGGAGCCAACAATTTGTGAATTATTAAGGCAGCTTTTAAAACAGCTTAGGTTTTTTGTGCATGGCAAAATACACGGGAACCTCTATTTATCCTCTCCCTCCAGCTCATCTGCCTTTTGTATGCCAGGCCGTATGACTATCCCAGCTCTTCTCTCTTGCTAATTGGCACTGACCTCTGCCCTGAAACAGGTGCTGCTGGGGCTGTTCACAGGTCGCATATATTTGGGGCAGAAGGTGACTTTAGATTAATATGGTTTGGGGCAGTTGGAACACATGTGCACTGCCCAGAGGAAACAGAATTCATTTGCTCAGCACAGTGCTAGTACTGAGGCAGAATCTAACCTGAGCATGGACCAGCAGGTGTATCTGTACATGAAAGTGTGGAAGAGATTGGTTACTCAATGAATCAGGGCTTGTCCACTTCTGAATAAGCACAGAGAGCATAACATGCCTTTGTACTACCTTGTAATTAATTAGAACTTCAGGCCTTTGGTCATCTGTTTAGTTGAGGGCATGGATTGCATTTTTGCTTATATGTGAAGTCTCTATGGCATAAAGGGAACTACTTGAGTCAGAAAAGATGTGAATGTGCTGAAGATTTTGTAAGAATGAGTCTTGTGTGTATTTAGCATTAAAAAGATGCTCCGGTGCATTGCTCTGTTTCCCCTCCCCTTGCCCCTGCTCAGTTATTATGTCTGTTCAACACCCCATTATCGTTCTGAGCTAAGGTGACTTCTCTGGGCTCCTTGGAGTGACAGTCACTGTTGAGGGCTACCGGGTTGAATTGTGGGAGGAGGGGGGGAGGAGAAGGCTATGCTAATGACTTTTCTTGCCTTTTCCAAAAAATTAAACTAGAGAGCAAGCCTCTATGGAATAACCTCTATGGTAAGCCCCTCATAGGGATTTGTAACCCCCAAACCCAGAATGTATCACACTGTGTGTTGGAGTAAGAAGTGACTTGTAAAACTATCCGATAAAATTGACCCCTTTGCTAGACAGTCACCTTTGCTGCTTCTGACTAAAACCACCAGTGAAATACCATTAGTACACAGTTCTAAAACATTCAGCTGTTTTTCCTCTCCTGCCTGAACCCTTCTCCTTTGGTAGTATTGAGCTGCAAGATATTCTGTTATTAATTTAACTCTAATTTGAGCAGTCATTGACTGCAGCATTCATACACTGTTCGGATTAGCTTGCTCAGGACTCCTCTGCTGATACGTCCTTTGTTTCTTTCCATCATTACTTTCTACTTGGCATTTTCTTCATGTCACTGTCCCTCAAACTTCTGGTAGACAAAACAGAAAAAGAAAGCACCATGAGGACTATATTGATTGTTTTTCTTTATTTTGTGAAAGAATTCAAACAAAGGGCAGCATTCTCCCACTTGGAACCTGTGGTACCTGTGGCTTGCCTGGAAATACTTAGTGACAGTTCTCTGTGTTTAACACCTTCTGGTTGTGACTTCCAGAAGTACATAGAAGAACTACATGATAATTAATGAAATACCTGTTTAACACGTGTGGTCGTTTGTTTATTTTCATTAACCATCTCTGTTCTATTCATAGCATCAAACATAATTGTGCATTTTCTTTCTTTCAGTCAAAGAAGTCTGGCTGAGATTACAGAGCTGATCTATACAGCCTTTCTGGTGCATCGTGGCATAGTAAACATTGGTGAGCTCAAGTCCTGCGATGGCCCACTGAAGGATATGCAGTTTGGGAATAAAATGGCTGTTTTGAGTGGAGATTTTCTTCTAGCAAACGCTTGCACAAGCCTTGCACAGTTGCAGAATACCAAGGTAAAAAGAAAAAAATTCCTCTACTGCCAAAGCAAGTAAATATTAGCAAGTATTTTGAAAGAGAGGCCCCCTAAAAAAATCAGCAGTTATGTGTGTATATATGGAGCATCATTTAAAAATCAGCATGCTTACATTGTAGCTGTAAATTTGAAAGGCTGCTGCTGCTGTGAACGTTTTTACCACTCTCCTATGGAATTACTGTGGTGAGGTCTTTTGTATACATTCTGAAGCACTGTAGTAATGGATGGGTGGTTAATTTGGTGAATTTAAGGTGTATGCAGTGGCATCTTCATGACATGTCAGGCTACAACACCTGATAAACTGCCAGCTGAAGACATGTTTGGTCTGTTATTTTCTTTTACTTTGTGCTTTGTGAAAGGTTTTCTGTCTTAGATAATTTGGAGAGCAAAAGGCTTTACTGCTTTGTCTCAGGTGACTTTTTGCTTTTAATATTGTTAGGGATTTGTATCTGTCTGAATATTGGATTGCCCTACTAACGTGGATGTACTGGTTTCTAAAGGACTACTTCAATCCAGCTGCTTAGCCAAACTGTTTGACATTTTACAGGGAGATGTTTTTTAATAAGAAACAAGTTGTGTACATGTATTATCTTAGAAAATGAGACTGATAGACACATTAAAAGATCCTCCCTCTAGACGGTTCTTTTCACCAGATAGGATCAGCTACACAAAATCATTTTTGACCCACATTTATCAAGCTTGTTCTTAAAACTTCCCATGGTGGAGAGGGATTCCTGGGCATCCCTGTGCCAGCCTAGTGTAACACCTAACTGTGTGTATGGCTGAAGAGCTAAGTGTACCATTCCAATGGAAACAGGAAACAGTACTCTTTTGCAGAGGTGCTTTTCATACATTTGAAGATTGCTGCCATGTCGTAATGTAAAATAAATGTTTGTCATGTGCAATTTTCAATAATCAGCATAGTTGTAATTGTGAGCCTAAGGAGTCTACTTTTTCTCCTTGTGGTAGCTGAGTATTTCTGTACTCCTTTGATCATGAGTATGACAGTTTCTGTCAGAAGTGGTGTCATTTTCTAACACAGAGCTGAGATTCAAGAGAAGAGACAGAAAATTAGATGTCAATCTGCTGGAATGGTGGGTTAAGCCATTATGGGGCTAACTTGTAGTAAGTTTTAGAAAAAAAAATGTAAATAGTGCATACCATAACAAAAATGGGGTGTAATTGATTTTAGTAATTATTAGTAATTTGTATCGGTTCATTTTTTTAGTACCCTGGAAGTTTCTCAAGACAGACCAAAGGATTTAACCTTACATCAATGTTCTGTTTCAACATAAAAAGAAACTATTACAAAATGTAGCAACTATTACTTTGCATTTAGTACATCATTAAGTATTGCAGCAGGAATGTATAATCCCTGAAGACTTGCCAGGAAACAAGCCTACAGTGAAATGAAGCACAAGTGCAAAGAAATACTTTTTTTTTTTTAAAGTAATCATTATACTGCAAGTTGGAAAATTCTGCCAAAACATTTTAGCACTTTTTTTCATTTTTCTGACATCTAAATACTTTCATAGCTTCTACATACGATAAGTGGGATGCCATTATGGAAACTGATTGACTTAGTAAATTATTCTTTTTCATACGTCTAACCATACTAGCAAAGTTAGAAAAATTGAAGTACAAGCTATAGAAATCTCTTGACAGGTGCAATGATTTAAACATACTGTATTTATTCTTTTGTAAATGATGAATTTTCAAATCTGGCATCTGTTTTTTAGCAGTGTGAAATAACTGTGACTTTTTTCCTTCATAATGTTTTGTGTTCTTTGATGTAAAAAGTAAAAATCACAGTACTGCTTTTTTTGCTGGCATTTAGCAAATTGGCTGATGAAATGAGCAGCATTTTATCGTGCCTGGTACTGACCATGGTAGCTATAACCTCCATAGGCATGCATAGCTATTGTATAGACCAGAATTTAAATTATAGGGGGTTTTAACATAACTGAACTCACTGCTACCAGGATAATTTTATTGTGCTGTTAAATTCTTGTCTGAGCTTGTGTATGATGCATTTATCTCTCTGCTTCTCTCGGGGCTGACAATTAGATGTAAAATTCTGTAGTCGTAATGAAATGCAGAGCGATTTTATAATTGCCAAGGGTAAAATTAGCAAAGTCAATTATTTTCCCTTAGGCTTTTCCCTGTAGATATTAAAAGGCTGCAAGGTAATTGCCTTAGGTAACACTTTGATTTTTAAATAACATTAAATATAGGAATTGTTGTTGTTAATTCACAGCAATTTTCTTCTTCTTGCTACTGTTATAGAATATAACTGTAATGGTGTTAACAAGAATCAAGGCTCAGGATTTATGATTTTGGGGTTTTCTTTTAAAGTAGTGCTCATACCTCTCATAAGTTTGCTAAAGTTATGCCAAAGAAGGTTTTGGGGTGGTGTTTTGTGTTGTATGGCTTCTTATCTCTGAGGTCCAAGGACTCTAGATTTCTTGAAATGTCAGTTAGAAAGCCTTCTGTAAGGTAAACTCTGCTATTGTGCAATTACAAAATCATTGCAAATTTTGTTTTTTGGACACATAACAATTCAGAAGAAAGCATTCCCATTTTCTGCTTTGTGAAATCATGATACATTAATTATGAATACAAAGTTGGTATCAACTGAGGCTTAAAATTTTGAAGGGCAGATGCATATGTGTGCTACATTTATGTAATCATGGCAAAGTTCTACATCTTTTAAGTTAATAAAAACTGTTGAAAATGAACACTAATTTCTTCGAAAGCCTTTACACTACAGGGCATTAGATTGATCAGATCACGTGTGTTAACAATTCTTTTGTGCATTGACTTAACTTTTTGATCACCTTATATAAACTATCCTTTTGGTGGCTCTTTTTGGCCTGCTGATTGCAGTGATGAATTATGTTGTTGATTGAAAATTGTATGGATAAAATCTTACTTCAGAACTGCATCCTGTAGCAGATTGTTTATTGCTAATGCATGGATTTTAGAACAGAATTGAGCCCAAAGATGAATTGATTTAGGACCTTTTAGTAGTTGTTATATCAGTAATGGTATGGTGAACCTTTGGCAAGGAAGGAGATGTTTGTGTTTTGCTACTTAACTAACAAGGCAGTAGTGCGTGGTAATGTGCTGACTTATTGGGTTAGGGTGTGTTTATAGGGGATGACAGAGTTATTTTGATAAGTTTTCTCATTTTGAGGTTGCAATGCTCTGATACTAGGATATATATAATATATATGTGGAAGTCATTGTAAACATGTAGGTGTGGGAGTGAAGGAAAAGTAAATTATGTCTGCCTAACAAAGTAGGGTACCTCCCAGCTATCCTGTGGAATATGTGACCATAAGCAGTTCTAAATAAATGTGCTAATAAATTATTAAGAAGTGTAAAACGATCTGTTTAATGGGTGGTTCTTTGTTGCCATCTGAAGACAGTATGTCTTTAACATTTGTTATCTTGCTTTGCCGAGCCAAGGATGTGGGGATGAAACTGCTAAAAGCAAATATTTTGAATGAAAGTCTTTCTTTGACTCTGGTAGCAAAAGGTGTTAGTTTTTGTCTTTGATTTCTGATAAGTAACCTGCACTTCCTGTGATATTTTTAGGCTGGCATTCAGATGCAAACATAGTAAAAGTAACAAACATTAATTGGCATTTTTGTCACCTGTCATGTGGACGTGGGATATGGGCATTTTCCCACAAGTGAAGTGTGGATACTGACCATGATATTATCAAATAATGTGCTTTTTCAGTGTTTATAACAGAGAAGCTGGAAGAAGTCTGTCACAGCATTAAAGCTGGTGCTTCCTTGAGCATCCGAATGATCAGTTGTCTTACAGAACTATAGAGGAGGTGCCTAAAAGATATCATTAAAACCGGTTTTGATGCTCTTACACTTTAAAGAGAATGATACATAGAACTTCAGAAGGCTGAAATGGTGCGCTTTAGTGCAATGACTAGAAAATGATAAAATAAACTGCAAATGCATTTTTTGCAACTTTTTAAACTGATAAGAAGGCATCCCTTTGTATTTAAAGAAAGGAAATCCACAAACCAGCCAAACAACCAAAACAAAACCACCAAAACACAACATATACAAAATAAAAAATAAACCTCCCCAAAAGAAGAAAAAGCCTATCCCAAAAACCTGAAGTACATGTTATGGTAGTGTTCTCTGTAATTCTTACTGAAATCTTAAGAATTGACTCATTTTTTTGCCAATGTAATTCAGTAAATTCTTCTTGAAATGATTAAACTCTTCACAGAAACACTTCAAAATCTACACGCTGAAAGCTTGGAATTGGATTTAAGAATCTTGTCTGTCAATGCAGAGCTCTGCCAGAAGACCACATTGTAGAGCATTGGTTTATTAAGTATTATTTGTTCGTAAACAAACAGTAGCACAGATGTAGTACTTACATAGTGGTTCCATTTCCTTATGTTGAGTTTACGTATTCCTAAAGGCATAAGTGTGTTGTTTATCAAATAAGCCTTGTGCTTACATAAACATCAATGAGTTACTCATTTAAATCTTCCTATGTCTTCCTGTTGCACCCACCTGAAGGTGCCCTGCACTTCACATAAGAATTGTTTATCATGGGCTATGGTCTCTGTTTCTGTAGCATCAGTTGTGGTCCTATGGGGAAGGCTCAGTTTGGAATTTAGGCAACTTGGTTCCTTCGTGTTCAGTGAAGGATACAGAGAATATCCTCTTTCTGAAATTACACCAGTTGCTCTTTTGATGTAAATTGGTAAATTACATTTTTGGGCATTGACAAACAAGTCAGGTAGAATCTACAATTTTAATTTTTACATGTCATTTAACAAAGGTGTTACTTGTATCAAACTTTTTCTTTCCCTGAACAATTTCAAGAGAAGAACATAAACTTGTAAAAAAGACCCATCATGAATCTGCCAAGAAAATACCCTTTTTAAATGGAAACTAAATGTTAATAGTTGCCAGTGTAAATGCAACCATTAGCAGCTACTGACTTGTAATAGATTCAAATTACCATCCCTCAGAACAGGGCCTCGTTTTGTTAGAGGTAAGTAGAAGGTCCTCCTTCATAAATGTAGTTGAGATGAGTTATTTTCAGAGCAACGAAAGTTATTTTGAAAGAGATTTTTCTTCATTATCTCTGGTGGAATAGATGAACCGTAAATATCTGCTAAGTATATTTACAGCATATATTTTTATTATCTTTTACATAAAATAAACAGAGACCTTTATAATCTGAATTTTCCTACTAGGATTCAGTAGTTTTATTGATCAAAGAAGGCATGATGAAAATATCATGGAGAAATGTTGAGAACCAGAAGTAACATGTTTGCTCCCAGTTCCAGTATTCATATAGAAAACTGAAAGTGATGATAAAACCTTTCTCAAAACTTTTATGTATTTTTAACTGTTTTTAACTCTTTACCTTTGCTCACATATTGACTTTCATTTTCTTCCCTAATACAAGCTGCTGTTGGAGATGAGTATCTTTAAAACTATCAACTTACAGAGCAGCTAGGTGACAGGAATTTGGTAAGAAGCAAAGATCAGATTAGATCAAATTAGATTAAGAGACAGTTTATAAAGTTTGATAGTGATCTTGTCTTCTTGAGGGAAAAAAAAGAAAAACCTTCAAGTTTTTATGTAGAAAGCTGAATAAAGAGCTTTTCTGAATCACTTTATCATGTGTGTCTTGCTGTACCTTTCCCTGAGGCACTGTTTGATGATGATGTACTGGACAAGATAGGGAGTAGGATAGTATCTATATTGTTGAGTATTTTTGTTTTAATTTAGTATTTTAGAATGCCACAGGGGCATCTCAAAACCAGACACTACTGAAAAATATAGATAAGCTTAAAGAGCTCTGATTTATGGAAAAGTACGCTTAAGAAACACTGCTTTGTCTGGATACTGGAGGAGAAGAAAACTAAGAAGTCTAATGTTTTTGAATGTTTAAACTAATGGGAAATGACACGGCAACATAGCTAACATGATTGTATTGTTACATAATAAAGCTCTTCCTTAGGCAACCCTAAATAAGCAGTTCTGTATCCTGAAATATTGAGATCCATACTGAATATTATCATACAATTTAGCATAGCTTTTATTGGAGAATGCTAACACACTCTTAAGTACTGAGAAATACATAATAATTACATATGAATCATAATGAAGAAAAGTGTTATTTGTTATAATTATTATATTTAGATGGCACCAAAATGTACTAATTTACATACCCTTTGAAAGGTAAAACTAGGTTTCATTTGCTGTAAAGTAAAACAAAAGAGATGGTAATTGAAACAAACTTTATGTTCATTTAATGGACATATATTGCTTTTTCTTCCAAATATTCTCAAACACTGGATTTTTAAAAAGATTTGTTTACTGAAGTTTTATTGGTAATCATGTGAAATTCCTTTGGTAGGAAAAAGGCAATTTTTGTAATCGTTAGTAAAAGGATTGAAGCATTAGGAGGGAAAAAAATCTTGTATGTTAGAGATAAAAGGTTAAAATCCATTTGAATTAGTACCTGGTAATCAAATTTTTCCCACACTACTGCTGTAAAACTTTTGTCTAGAATTATTGCTGTCATTAGAGGCAACAGCTTTTATTGATGCCTTGGGAAGGCTGACCTGGAACAGAGGCTGGAGAGAGCTAGAGAATAAAGTAGGTATTTATTAAAGAGCCTTTAATGGTACACCTTGAGCAGTACAAGAGCCTGGCCAGGGTGACACCCAAGGTGGACCCAAAATGGTCACAAAATGGATGACTGGTCATGAGGTCTCACACTTTTATAAGTTTTGGTCCATTTGCATATTGGGTTTCATTGTCCACTTACAGCTTCAGATTATGAAGTCTCATCCTTCTTGTTTTCTCTGTTCAGTTCACCGTTGTTTATGCTTTTGGGCCTGAAAACTTGTGACCATTATCCTTGGTCTCCATCTGAGAAAGGCTTTGTTTTGTCTACCTATTCTGTGAAGAGAACTTGCTAACACTTAATATGAGGCTCAGAACTACACACCTAAGCAGCACAGAATCTGAAAAACATGAAAGTTAAAACTTAAGGCATCATTATGATATTGATGATGACGATAAAACTGTAGAATGATGCTAGATGATTACTGCATTGTACTCTTCCCATTGTCTCTTTTGATGCTTGTGTCTGTGGAACAGTTTCTTAGCAAGTGCATCTTTTGCCATTGTTCTCAAGAAGTAGCCCCTGAAATAACACCTGAGCAAATGAAGCATTCAGTTTTCTGAGTACTTCACAGGATTTTCTCTATTTCACTTTTGCTATGTATAACCAGTAATATAATTGAATATTTGTAAAATTTCATTACCTTAATGGCTGTGGTTATATGTTTGAAAAGTAATCTTTTAGAGGAATTAAATTAGAGGATTAGGTGACACATCTTATTAACTTATTAATTCAATTAAAATTCTAAAAATTAGACTTAATCTGTAATTGTGATAATGTTAGAAACTGGCTCATTTTAGATCAGTAAGAGTCCTGTTGCATTGCAGTGAATGTCAGTTTTGAGATTAAAACTGCTTAACTTTGCCTTCATTCCTAATCCATGTATTCCTCAAATAGGTTTATCTTTTATCTTAGTGGCCTTTTGCACCTGTACTGGTTTTTAAAGCTAATGCTTTAAAAAGCTTTCCCAAAGTTAGACTCCACGGGGGTTAGTATATGTCTGCATGGAAAGAGTATATTTTTCTGTGATTCTTGGCCATGGCACTACTGGAAAATTTTTTGTTTAGATTTCAATCTGTTTTCTGTCCTCCCACTTCTGCATGAAAAAATACTTCTAAAAAGAAAGAGTGATTTCTGCCACTTCCCTCATGGATGTCTGTGACTTACTAACAGTGCCTTGTAGCAGAATGATTGCTGCAGAACATGGAAAGACTGAAACTGAGACTGATAGCAGATTATGTCATCAAAGGTATGGTTGTATCATCAAGTCTAGATTAAAGTCTTTCCCAAAAATACACTGCAAGAATATTTTTAAAGCACCAAGCCATGGTGCTGTTGAGAACAGAATTGTGAGTGTTTGAGATTCCGCCTCAATGTCACGTTGACCAAACAACTGACAGTCTCAGGAAGTTTTCCATTCAGTTCTGATGAATTTTCAGTGGCCTACCAAAGATTTTTACGCCAATTTGCACAAAGTCCATTCAATATTCTTGCCTCTGAATCATCTCAGTAACAATTTCCTCAACTTACATCTGAATTCACCTTCCTCAGTAGCAATCAGACAGGTCTTTCTGCTTCTCTGGTCTGCCCAGCAGACCAAAGTCAATGTTTACTGCTTGAGTTCATGAACCAAATACCTGTTATTATTCCAGGTAAATATTGTCTTCCTCAGAGACAAACTGCACAGCTGCTTCTAACACCTGGTTTAGTAATTCTTTTTCTTATAGAACTGCTGTTTGCCTCATAATTAACAGAATGGTCTGGAAAATAGAGATCTGCCATCTGCATGAAAGGGAGGGCTTTTCAGAGATGATTAAACATCAATGAAGGAGAAGTTAAAAACTAAAGAAACTGAAGAAAGGCTGAATCTGGTGAAAGTCAAAGATCATTCATCATCTCAAGACAATCACTTTACCTGGCAAATGAGTTCTGGGTAGTTGGGGTCTGTCCTCTTATTTTTGCTCCCTTGACATACAGCACTGAATTGGCAGTTGTCTAGTGCTGAACACAAATACTTCAGGAGTCAAAAATATTTACAGACTTGAGATGTGCATATTACATATGTATGTGTATATATATATATAAATGTATATATAAATTTAATTCAATGTTAAAACCAAATTTTGGAAGAAAGTTTTTTTTCTGTTTTTTAAAGGCAAACCCCCTTACTTTTCAGAGAAATTGCCTTTGAAAGATTTAAGACAAACATTAAAAAGTGTCTGTATTTAATATTTCTGTGACTCTTAACAAGAAGATGTATCCAAAATCAGTGCCAGAATATGTAGCAAATAGATATCCAAAAGAAAGCAAAATTTATTCTAAGAAATGGAAGTGATGAAAACTTTTGGGTATATGATGTTTATCCTCTGTGAGATGCATACTGTGGGAAAGGGCTCTCAAGAGCCAGCAGTTCTGCTACTTCATTCACCACTAAATTAGAATAGGTATTGGCACTGCCTGTGTTTCTTAAACAGAGACGTTTGTTACAGCTTTCTTTTTCCACAGCTGTGAATAATCATCATGGAGGAATTTTTTGCTAAACAGCTTTAGCCTTTACACAAATTATAAAATGAAAATGAATTTTCACAGAACAGGCACAAGAAATGAGAGTACCGGTGAAATTACTTCAGCAAAAGCACTGGAAGAGGCTGCACAGTGAAGTGATTGAGTCACCATGCATGGAGGTCTTTAAAAAATGTGTAAATGTGACACTTAGAGACGTAGTTGAGCAGTGGACCTGACAGTTTGGGGTTTAGTTTGGACTTAATGATGATCTTAAATGTCTTTTCTAGCCTAATGATTCTATGATTCTACAGTGATGTCCTCCAGAAGTGATATTTACAATGTCAACTTCATTCTCTTTATAGCTGGAGTGGAAGATCACATGTTTTGTTTTCATGGCTTTATTTGAAATCTGTTTCTCAAACATAGTAGGATTCCTCTTGAGAGTGGATAGAAAGATAAAAAGCAATCAGATCTGTGTTGGGTGAAATGCCATCCCAGTATTATCTGAAACAGACCTTTTTGTGTGTGTTTGAGTATTTAATATATACTAACTTTCATCTTTGGATGCATGGAGTCTTTAGTGCTAGAGGTGGATTTTCATGATAAGGCAGTTAATACACAATTTTGCAGGACTGGAGGTTACAGTGGTTAGTATATAGTCAGCTGTCCACCTGTAGTATGGCTTCAACAGACAATACACTTAAAAAGTGAAAATATATTTTTGTGATGATTTGTTTCCAATTCAAAGCTGTTAGCAATAGTGATAACAATCTAAGATTAGTCTGCATGGCCTTTCTTAGTCTCCCAAGAATGTAATTATTTATAATAGGGAAATCTATTCCTAGTACAATCAGTAAACTTAACTCTTACCTAAGAGAGTATCTGTCACCGGCTCTGTAACCTTGATTATATTATTTCAAAGATTTGGAAAGTTGTTATTGGTGCTGCAGATGCAAATATGTAAAATCAGCTGTGGTCCTCCTCCAGCAGCTGCTGTTGTCACAGAATGGTTGAGATTGACAGAAATCTCTGGAGATCATGTAGTCCAAAGCCCCTGTTCAAACAAGGTCAGCTAGAGACAGTTACCCAGGACTATGTAGTTAACCCAGGACTATGTCCAAATAGATTTTAAATATCTCCAAAAATGGAGACTTTGCAACCCCTTTGGGCAACCTGATCCATTGTGCCCTCACAACAGACTGTTTTCCTGTATCCAAATCACATTTCATGTTTTCATCTGTGCCTGTTGCCTCATCCTGTCAGTGGGCACTGTTGAGGAGAATTTGGCTCCCTCTTCTGCATTCCTGCCCATCAGGTGTTTATACCCATTGTACTGTAGGAGAGGCTAAAATAGATGTGCCATGTAAATAGGGCAATAGATTATATATCTTCCCCTCTCTTTTCATTGCTGTAAAGCTTGTCTTTAAAATGAACCTTTCTATGGTAAAGTTTTTTGTAAAAGTGCCTTAACATCTGGAGTGGTTTCAGTATAATAACATGGTAAAATGCATAAAATTTTAGCAGTAATAAAAATGAGTTAATTGTATTTTTAATCAAAGTGCTGATGTATTTGACTTCTTGTTGGCTAGCAGGAGTATTGAATTCCTGGATGGACTGTAACTGCTTATTAATATTAGTGTTTCGAAATTCAACAGCATTTCACTTGGAGTCTAGAATCTGATTGCTGCTACCCCTGGTAAAGGAGGTTGTTGATTTGTTAGTTTAACAAACATCTGCAGCTTTGTTAAGTTGATTCCATCTGTCACGTGCTAAATGGTCTTACTTCAGATTCACATTTGTTCAGGTACAGACTGTTCAAAATAGAAAATGCTACTTGCAGGTACAATTTGTGTTCTTCACTTTAATCCTCAATTAATTTGTGAACATGTCCCAGTTTGGTGGCTGTCTGCAGCAGCATGACTGGGAGTAGCGTTTTATAGCCATGCTCTCCTGTATCACTTATGGATGGAGAGGGGTTTATATCTACAGAACCCTGTAGTCATGATATCTTCTTCATTCACTGTTTTATAAAGAAGAAAGTTGTAGTGAAATTACCCGTCCAAAAGGGTCAAGCTGAAGCAATCAGGTATTTTTCTAAGCTGGGTCACTCAGCAACAGTTGTTGAGTACTTTAGTGCAAGGATCTGCTGCCGTGGATCTGCAAAGGTATTAAGAAACTGTGTAAGGTATCATGTGGAAGTAGACAAGGAAAATTATAATTCTTCTGTTGGTTACATTGTCCTTAAGGAAAATGACTGAATTATGCACTAAAAGTCTTTACGCTGATGAAATCCAATTCTGTAGATAGTTCCGCATCAGCATAAAAAGGATAACTTAACACCAGTGAAAATCCTTAAGGCAGGCTGACCTTAAGATAGATATTTGACAATATTAGCAATTTTCAAATTGATGGCTGCTGATTATTTTTTTATGGCTTAGAAGCACCATTTTAACAAGTAGTGGGCTTGGGTGCTGTGTTTACACTGTATTGTTATATTGTAGTTTGCTACTAGTTCATCATTAACAGAATGAAGAAAACCATAACTGTGTTTTCCAAGACCACTATGCCTGCTAGAAAGGCAAATCGCTGTCCTTCCTGTGTGTTTACTACTAAGAGAGAGCCAGAGCCAAAAAACAGTAAAACTCAAGATGATTTCAAACAGTAAATAAAATAGGATTCAGTAAACATTAGATTAAAAAAAACATTCTGTGGGCTGGCACACTTGGTTACCTCTATGACTAATGATGTTTGAGGAGATTACCAGGAATTTCACTGTTCTTGGCACTCCTTACAGTTTTTACTTGCCTCCTTTTTTTTTTTTTTTTTTTTTTTTTTTTTTTTTTTTTTTTTTTTTGAAAA
>VXBB01013169.1:360406-401948 GCA_013399915.1 Illadopsis cleaveri
GTCATTTTATTGAGCAATCGAAATCCAAAATCGGCTCTTTGCTGAGTTTTGTCTTTAGCTTCCTAGTGTTGCTGGGTAAAATGCAGAAGAGTATTTAAGGGCTTTCAGTGGATTTTTTGAGTGTTGGAGTATTTCCCAAATTAGTGTTTTTTTGGGGAGGGAGCTGCAAGCTGAAGTAATTTTTATCTGCGTATTTAATGGTTCCTAACCATCTAATTTTCTTCTTTATTTGTGTGGAGAAGTCCTGCTACATTTTCAAATCTGCACATCAGCAACAAGCATTAGGGTCTGTCATAGCAGATGTATGAGGAAAGGATATTGTTTTAACATAAGGATGGAAGGAATTACTTGTGGTCCTTCTTGGAAGGAATTTGGCAAAGCTGAGAAGGTTTGTGAAATAGAAATTGTGAGGGATGAAGAACAAAGATACAGCCATTGCTGTGTTCTTTCTAGGGCTGTTTCCTGTCTTCCCACAAGAGCTTCATCCTTTCTGTGATGTTTCCGTTGAAAATATCCAATAGAGTCTGGAGAGGTACCATGTTACTACTGTGAAACAGAGTGATCTGTGTAATCAATTCCATTTCAGCTGTTGAATTTAAAATAAAATGACCATTCTTTGAATGGATCTAAGAGTCATTCCTTTTGTAAACTGGAAGGAAAACCAGGGAAAAAAACATCAAGTGGTGTTATGTTAGAGTAAACTTTAAACAAAGTATTTTGAAGACCAGTGAAGAAAGCAGAGTGCTTGAGTTGCTTAATTGATGGCACCAGTGTTGTGTTTTCATCCAGGTTGTTTAAAAACCTTGTGAAGGATGAGTGGGGCTTAGAAACCATTCTTTTTACTTTGCTTGATAGAGTCTGAGTCATGTCTTTAAACTCTGGAGAAAGTATTCTACTAAAATGTCTTCTATTCTGTGATTTCCCTGCATGCCTTCTAGCATAGAGTTTCACTTCCGTTAAAATACACCTCTTTTTCTGTAGACAGAGTTGAATCTTTCACGACAGTCAACTGCAGTTTTGAACTGGGCTGCTGTACTTGAAACAGTGAACATGTGGCCCTATTATATGACACCATGTATGATGGCTTGGAAATTCTGAATTCTTATAGATAAGTCCTCAGGAAACTGCACAAAATTCTGATTTCAGGAAAATTAAGGAGGACATGCATTAAGTGATTGGTTGGATGTCCTGAGTAATTTTCTGAACTAAGTGAACTACCAACATTTTTATTTATTTCTTCAAGTAATATGTAGAAATTTTTAGCTTGAATAATTAGATTCAAAGTAAATTTAAAGAGTCTTGAAGGGCTAAAGCTGTGCCTTTTTGATAAACAAGTTACTATACCAGAAAAGGGTACATTAAGTTTCACCAAATTTGTGATCTTTAACCCAACAGAACTCTTCTGGGACCGAAACACAGCATAGTCTTTTGGACTATTTCATATTTGAATGAATTTGAGAGGTCAGAGCATGTGTTCTACCTTGCTGTGGAATGAGCAATCAAGTGGTTGTGTCCGGAATTTACATCATGTTATACATTTAGTCTGCCTAAATAGTAGGAGAGATTTTAGCTTTAAGTCCTTCTCATTTCTCTGGATTCATCCTAAACTGATGGCCTTTGTGTTGACTTTTTAAAAGCAGAAGAGATCACATCCCTACAAAAAGTTAATTCCTCCTTAGGAAAAAAATCAAAAAAGACACTGGCAGAACTATTGCAAAACGTGTTTAAAGGGTGTGAAATCACTTGCATGTGCATTTGTCACCTGCAAGTAATGGGTCATCCCCTGGCCCTACCCATTGGTGGGGATACTGGAGGAGCAAAAAACAGCTCTTTGGAAGATGCTGATGCAGAGTGGAAAATGAAAAATAGAGTGTAAGTTTGTTTTCTCTAAATGTGTGCTTGCTCCTGCTCATCCTGAGTACCTGTAAGGGACCAGACTTCTCAAAAACATATTGAAGAGTAGAAAACAGTGGGAAGAGAGATTATGAATAGGCTGCCTTTGGTCTCTTTTGAGATGCTGTTTTCAAGCACTAATTCTGGCTTTCTTTCTTCTAATCCTTTCACTAATCCTTTCTTCTCTTTCCTCATCTCTGAACCTTTTTAAAATGGAGCTCAACTGTCAAATGAGAAAAGAAGCAGTTGAGAGCACTTCATTTTTCATAACTTTCTTTCTCCTCAGACTCGCATCTCAGAATTGTCAGCACTGGTCAGGCAGAAAGGCAGCAATGAGCATGAAGACAGCTCAAATACTGTTTTCTGCTCTTACGCTGGCATACTGCATGATTTTCTGGAAAATCAGTTCACTGTTGCCATTTTCTCCTTATATAAAACAGTAGGGAGTAAATTTAACAGATGTTGATTGCTTTCAAATTTTCTGATGAAAAGTGCTACATAAGAGCTAGACAGTGTATCATTTCATGAATCCTACTGAATCCATAATAATTTTTCTTCCTCTGTCGTTTTGGGATGCAGAGGAAAATTGCCTGGTTTCCTTGTTTCTCATTTCTTTCCCCAGTGCTCAGGACCCCAGGCCACTGTTGTTAGGCAGGAGATGCTTTTCATTGATCGGATTAAGGGTTGGTGAGGTAACAGAGCCTCATGCAAGCATCCCACTGTGCTCTTGAAACTGGAATTTCATTCCTGGTAGTGATCTGTATAGTCTTACATTTACCTTAAAAGTATTCTTTGTATATATATTTGGAAAGAAGGGGGGTAATATTACTACTAAATTCTCACTAACATATAGTGCTCAATATATCACTAAATGGTATTTAATATAATAAGGATTCTTCTAAATAGTCAATGTGTAATTCTCCTAAGATGTTTTATAAACTCAAAGAGGAAGAGGTACAATTGTTCACAAATGTTTCACCAAGCTTGTTTTAAGTCAGTTAAAATTGCCTTTGAGAGTAGAGTTGCACTAAAAAGAGGGAGGAGAGATGGAAAAAAGAAACCCCAAAACAGGGTCCTGCTCAGTCTAGAGTTTCAGGCAAGAGAGGAAAAGGTCTAGTTATCCAGAGCCAGCTGCATTGTTAAAAGTTCATACTATCACTTTGACATTTAGAGTAGGACTCTGTGTCTTTGTAAATTCCTCTTCGTATTACCAGTGTAGGTCTCTGAGCTCAGACCATTTCACAAACCATAACATTTTTGAGTGAGTGATTGATCTGTATTATGTGTCCTAGCCATCAGAAGAATCTTGGGATGTTGCTTGTATAAACTGTAATACAATCTGATCCTGGGCATTTAGTTACAGACTTTCATAGACCTATTGGCGATACTCAGTCCTCCTGGATTTGGGAATAAGGCTTATCTGATACCTTAAAAAAAAGGGGAGGTGGGGAGGGTTGTTGTCTTAAAAAAAAAAAAAAAAAAGAGCCCCTCATTTTCTCTGTTTCCCCCTTAAATAACTCAACACATCTGGTAACACTGTAGGATCATTGTCCTTTCAGTTCCTTCCAAGCTCATATTGCTACAATATTTCTTCGGTGTCTAGTTTCCTAAAGGGCAATGTGATTTTTTTTTTTCTAGGCTGTTTTTGTCGGTCTTGCAAATTAACCCATATGTATTGCAAGAAAAACCATGACTTTTAATCAGCACCATTTCTAAAGTTAGCGCTTCTTGTGTGTATATGAATATGTATATGAACCAGTGTTTAAAAAAAAGAAAACACAACCTTTCTGCTAGTATTCAAAACTAGCATACAAATGTGGTTTTATTATCAAATAAAGCATGCCTAAATGTTACAGTATCTTTCTGTTAGGGCTTTTATCATTTGACTTCTTGTCTTTAGTTACAAAAATGATAAAAATTGAAACGAAACCTTTTAATTCAATAAGAACTAGATTGAATTTTAGGAAGCAAAAAGAGGAATCAGATACAGATTCATATGCATAGGAAATTAAACATTCAAGAAATTAAAACTTTGTGAGCAACCAAAGAGGTAGCCTTAAGGTGTGCTTATTTGAAATGCCTGCATTTAATTTTACAATAACTCTGAGTATTTTGTTCCAATTAAGACAGTTCATGTGCACAACTTCAAATTTTACAGTAGTTCCAGGGAGACCATGGACTACTTGTTTTACATTCTGGATCAAGTTCAGATTTTTAGGCTTCGCTTCAATAAAATAAAAAGTCTGAACCCTGAAGATAATACAGATTGATAAATCTGATTTAAACATTCCCATGTTGCAGACTTTCAGTGTATGTGGTACAGCTGAGCCTCAGGCCATGCACTAAATACATCCACAGTGCATTCCCAGGGCACCCGAATACCAAATGATCACGTTTGAAAGGTTACCTTTCTGTGGATTCTGACTTTTCTGTATTAGCCACAAAGATTAGAATTTTAACAGCTCCCAAGGAGAGGTATTGTGAAGTATTTACTTGGCAGGAAAAAAACAAAACAAAACAAAGCCCAGATGAGGTACTGTCTCATATTCATGAGCTGGGATTTATTAGTTCTGTGAACGTCCTTGTGAGAATACACTCTATAGTTCACACTGTAGGAAAAACAAGTCTTGTTTTTCATTTGTGTTAAAACTTTGATAGAAGAATTACTGTAGTAGAGGTTTTTGCAGAGACATATCACAGAATATATCTCAGTAAATCCTGAAGTCTTTCACAATTAGCTTTCTGGTAGTTTATCTCTCTGGAAATCTGGCAGTAGCTTTGTTAATCAATTTGGTGATAATTAAAGATGTAAGGCTTTTTTTCCTTTTCTTTTACAGGTCGTGGAACTCATTTCAAGTGCTATTGGTGACTTAGTTCAAGGGATATATTATGAAAACTCAAAATCATCTGAGGTAAAAATTTCACTAGATGTGTGTACCCAAGACATTTGGTGATATTATTGTGTGATTACTGTAAATACAATTACTTTTTCACCTGTTTAGAAGGAGGGAGAGGGAGGAAGAGTTGTTAGTCCTAATGGGTTTCAGCAGTAACATCACTATGACACCTGGAAGCTCTGATAGAAGTTTCTAGAAATGCTCAGGGAGGAACTATTTTGTTTTTGTGCTTAATAAGATACTATCATGTGTAATTACCAGGAGCTCTAGGCACATCTTACTACAGGCTTTCCAAATGCTTACAGAGGTTCCTAGTCAAGGCTCTGTTAGAGGTATTCATTATGATGTTGTCAACATCATTAATATTTTCATGTCAAACCTGTTGTTTCCAAGCTCAAAGAGGTTTACAGAATACTTCTTCCTGAACTCATAACGTGTCCTTTCTTCTGAGTTTTGTCCTGGAGTGTTAGGAGTGTAGTGCTGTGTTCTTCTCCATCAGAAGTCACTGTGCACATATTTCAGAAGTCAGTGTGGGCCAAGATAATAGCTGCCAGCATTTCACAACAAATAATCTTGTATTTCGTCAAAGGCAATTGCAGATATTCTGTGTTATTGTTTGGCAAGAACAGTAATGAAAATTGGTCAAATTAGATGTAGGTATTTTTATCTTTACTAGAATATTTAAGGAAATTTCTAGAGGCCATTCTTGAAGTAGGCTTGCATGTTGGAGCAGAAAAGAGTATTTTTCATTTACTATGAATGTGTCTTAACACATGCAATAAAATTAGTGATTTAAAGTTGCCATGACCTCTACAGGTTTTATCATAGCAAGTTTTCAGTCACTGAAATGATGAGCACTGTGTATATGTGAGTATCGATCTTGAAATCCACTGAGGTAGATAGATTCACTTCTGGTGGCCTTGTCTCACATACCTTGGAGACCTGAATGTTATGGTTCAGCAGGTGTTGTGTACTGAAACTGCAGTTCTGGTTTGCTATTGCTGTGTTGTCACATGTAACAAAACTGATACCATGGTAAAGTGCTGTTCTCATGGGCTGCTGCTGCAGTAGGTGCCTGCCTGCCCTGATGCCTCTGCCCCAAGCAAACCACGGTGGGCAAGTGGAGAGTGCCACTGGATAACAGTGCTATGTTCTGAGGGTGCTGCTCCCTTGGACACTGTCTGTCTCTCCTGCTCTGCAGCACCTAACTCATGTCACTGAAACTAACCTTGCTGAGGTGTATCCCTGTCATTTTGACTGAAACCAGTTAGGAAGGGAATGATCACACTGCTGAGCTGAGTGAGAGCCTCCAGCAGGACAGCAGTAATGGTGCTCTCAGGAGCTGCCTGGGGCCCATGGCTCCCTGGGATGCATGGAAAGGATGACATGCCTGGAGTGTCCTCTGGCACCTCTCAGGAGTGGATCCTGGGTGGAAGCGTGGCAGGAGGGCAATGTTGAGAACTTGGCAGTGCTTCTGCTCCTGCTGTGTTTGACCTGTGTATAAACTGACCTTAGCCTTCAGTGTTGCTCCCAAGGACTGTGCTCAGGGTTATATGTTAAAATAGATAACATCTTCGAGATTTTTGTCAAGAATAGTTGAAGTGTTGTTTTCCATATTCCAGCAGGTTTCTAAATATAAGTCAATTGCAGGTATATTTAAAAAACATTCATTTGCTTTCTACTTTTTCATGTATAGAGGTAAAGCTCTACAGGTTCATCTCAGCAATGAAACTTCATTTTATTGAAACCATGGCCCTCTGTAAATGAGAAATCTTGTGGACTCATTTGGGTTCCTGCCACTACAGATCTTAATCTTTTCTTTCTTAGTCATTCTTTTTCTATTTTCTGTTGCCTTACTGAAGCCCTCCACACGTGTGGATTGCAAGGGGAAGTGTGAGATAAACTAAGCGCAGCTGCATGACATTTACCCTGCCCTGGCCCAGTTACAAATAGCAAAGACTTATTTTGTTTCAGTGACTATTTCTGTCTAAGGAGAGTTGAAAGTACACTGTACCCTTCCTAAGGGGAACCCAGTTAACTCAAAACACAATTAGTGTGGTGGTGTAATAGAGACATTTACATGACAGTGTCTGAAGTTCAGCCTTTATAATGGGTACTATGTGGCTTCTGGTGAGACCTACAACAAGGTGTGGCATCTGCTTTAATTTTTTCTGTCTAGTTCTCTGAGAAATTTAGTTCCTTGTTGTGCTGAGGCATATCCCTGCTGCTCTCCTTGCACTGTTCTGCCGAGGCAGTATCCCATTCATGTCCTGCACATTTCTTTAGCAAAGACTGGCAAATAGACTCGTTCAGTTTTGGTCTGTCTTATTTGTGTCCTTTGTGCATCTTCCCTCCTTCCCTAATTGCAATTTGATTGAAACAAAATTGTGAACTACATTTCCCAGAGGTAAGACAAGTGCTTTAATCTGGTCCACATCTAAATCTCAAATGTCAAACTTATTTTTCTTTTTAGGAATAGGGCATAGGGATGCTAGTGATGGCATTTTCATTGCTGAAAATGTCTTAAGTTTTGGAAAAGCAAAAGAATATCTTCTCACCTTGTTTGTTTTTTTTTTTCCCTGAGGCAAGAAAACTGTACTTCATATGTTAAATGCAGTTGTTTTAAAACTCTTTAGTACCATAAAATAAACTAACTTAGCACCAAGCTGTTTTGAACTTTGCTGAATGTCTACCTGAATGGTAGACAAAAACACAAAAATATCTTTCAAAGTTAACCTTTCTTCTCTGAGACCCTAACTTCAAGTTTACAAAAAAAAAAGTTTGTCTTCTTCATTTGGATAACCCATTAGGAAAGTTCAAAGAATCATTTGACCTAACAAGACTGACCTGATTTACTCTTTAATACATATAATGGATGTAATTATTTGACAGCTCCATTACCACTTTTCTTCCTCTGCACAGCCACGTGCAATCCTACAGCTGTCCCATTTTTGTGCATTCTGTTTGATCATTCTTCATCTTTTCTGCATAGGTAAGTCATTAGATCTGTGTGAAACCAGGAAAGAAAAAGCTAATATTTAATTTTTCATCATTATTTGAAGTGACAATCCAAACTACAAAGTGTAGGCTTTGACACAGCCTGAAGGTTAAGGCTTGTCACTCATGTTCAAAGTAACAAACAGCTGCTCTGGTTTAAGATATTGCATTCGCAATATTAAGCTTATATGTTGGACTACAACCTGGAGCTGAAAGGGGTGATATGATAAACTTGCAGTTTTCTGTGCTAAATCCCCTCTCAGCCCAAAATTCTGCAAGTGAAGGACATTATTCCCAGTTCCCATTTGCCTTCCCTTAATGTAGGTCTAATTTGGGAGTAAAAATTTTGCCTTAGTGAGTGCAAAGGTGAAAATTGTCTTGTCTGGCCTTCAGTTGTGGATCATAGTTATCTATTTTTAACAGAAAAAACCTGTTGCTTTTAGTCTCTGTTTCCAACTTTTAGGAGGCTGAAGGCTTCTAAAATGTTTATTAACTCAGAGAATATTGTCATATTTATAAACCCCTCTTTTTTAATATTCCAGATCATTTAACAAATACTAAGGTGGGTTACTTTAATATTCCTGTCAATTCACTGAACAGGGGTAAGTGATACAAGGAAGCTCAAGGTCAAACAGCAGAGCCAGAGTTTTCACTTTTTTTAAACAAATGTTTTTGTTGCAAGACAAAAGAAAAGCATAAAATAAGGAATTTGAGTAAAGAGCATCTGTGAAAAGAATAGGAAAATGTGTTGGGGGAAAAAGAGCATAGCTAGAAAGAAGGCCAGTGTTATTTGTTTACTGCTTTTGTTCTTTTAAATACTATTTTTCCAGAGAGATTTAAAAGTAACAGATGTGAAGAGATATTTATCTTTATGATAAGTTTACAAACTTTTCTTTTAAACCTGGGTGTTGTTTTTTTACAGTGTTGTGATAAAAGTAGTCAGTAACTTGCTTTATTGACCCATTTCCAGACACCCTTGTTCCTCCAAAAGCAGTGAAGACAGGTATTAATAGGCCAATAAAACATGCCCTGTCATGTTCAGCAAGTATGAATACATCTGCTGAAAGCTTATGTGAACCATGTGTGAAATGTTTTACAGAGTCTTGCTACTGGTAGTGTGAATCATAGTTGCATTGGATTTTATTTATGTAAAATAGAAGTTCTTGAACTACCTAATTTAAACTTTGAATATGCAATATGAAATTATTTCTGTGTTGGTCTGTGGATTATTTGCCCATTGAGAACTGAACTAATGTTTGATATAAATGATTCAGACATTTGGATCATTTTGTGCAACAGCAGATGGTTAAGAAAGAGCTGCCATGGTATGGAAATAAATGAAGGGCTCTGTTACAAACTATAGCTGAAGTTTAAAGTCTCCGACTTCTGCTTCTTCTTGGTTTTGCAAATGGGTTTGTGCACTTTTAAGATGTGTTTTTCATTCGTATTTCCTTAATATGTTTTTGGCTGAGCCTCATCTAAGAATCCTCTTTGGTGAGATAAATCAAACTGTGCTGTTGTAAATGTTTGCTTTTGTGCTGGGGATCCTTGGTGCTGTCACTAAGAGCTGCCCTTCCTTATGATGGCATATTTTGTCCGACAGTTTCATTTTCTAAAGTTTTTTATTTCCTGAGGTGATTGTTTTAAACATAGTTTTAATTATGGAAGTAGTTTAATAAAAAAAAATCTCAACTAGACAATTTCTAACAAAGCAGTAACTGACCTTGTCAATAGTAAAATGGGAGCACCCTCAGCTGTTCTTCATTTCCCATTGGAAATTATGATCGACAGAGCTGGATTTGGGTATTTTCCCTGTGCTCTCATGCTGACATTATGCAAACTGTCTCTGGAGTTGCCTGTTTTCTTGCAGTAATGGTGAGGGGTTCAGTTCTCTTCATCTACCACCACCTGCCACCCTGACAGCATCAGGGGTGCTTGTGATCTACACCCATTTCTTGGTGACAGTTTGTGAATGAGGTCAGTGCACAGATGTTAGTTAATCAAATGTCTGAGCACTGTCAACTACAACTAGAATTCATTTGACTTTAGAGAGGTTTTTACAATAAAAAGTTTTAGGAGCCTTGTGGGCCAGCTAATGCCCACTTTTATACCCACTGCTAACAAAACGAAACAAAGCTTACAAAGCAGTGAAAATTTCTCTAGAAGTAGTAAGAGCTGTTGTAATATCAGATTTTACAGCCTTTGCAATCTAGTACTAGTTTGGGTTTTCCCTTGATGTTTGTAAAATAGCATTTAGATGCTGTCCTACATACCCTTGTAAGAATGCAGTGTGGTTGGCAGACACTTTATGTATTACATGAGAGTTAAGCTTGGGAAAAAATGGCATAGTTGGAAAATTTTGCTGAAGAAAGGATGTGTCTGCCTCTGTCTTAAGCAGCAGAAGCTTTAGGGATATGGGGTCATAAGAAGTTCTGTGATTAAAATCAGCTATATTCTGGCAGTTGCAAGTTCATATGCTAAAGTACATCCATATGGACATAAAGCCTTTTTACAGCTGACTTGTTTCTGTAGCCCAGAGATTTACAATACTTATGTTTTCAAGATTTCAGTCTCCAAATATGTGTTCAATTTGTGTGGGTTTTTGAAGTTAGATGCTCATTTTAGGTGCTTGAAGCTTTTACATGATGTTCACGTAGTGGGCAGTAACTTTTTCTGCCATCATTTTCAATCCTGTTAATGAAATTCAAACTTGTTTAGGAATATATTTTTGTAACAAATCATAGAATTAATTTTCTTCTATACATTGAGTTGCAATGACTGTTTAAGCTTTTTCAGTTCCTTCAGTTAATATTGGATAATGTCTGAATTTCTCTTGCTGCTCAAAGGCTCCAAAAAGCAATCATTTTCAACATGGGTCTTCTGAAAGATTTAGTTAACTTCAAAATTGTTTCAGGATACCTTTCTAGAGTATTTTTTTCTTATTTGGGTGTAAAACAAATGACTATAAAAATCACTGCCAATTTTCAGTATCACTCAGTGAATTTTAGTAAATACTGTTTTTTCACTGAGCAGGTTGGTTGTTAAGGAAAAGATTGTGTTTCGTCTTCCAACAACTCCTGATTTTAAATTTAAAATAAATTGACCTATATCTAAATGAAAAAAAAAAAGAGATTTGATATATAGGAAACTACTTGAATTAAATGCTCATTTTGTCATTTTGCCAGTCATGGGAATTTGCACATACTCTGGGCCGAATTAAGATATTAAAACAAAAATACAGAAAGAGAGGAAAGTTTAGGCTTGACTTTGTAAGTTGTCATATGCATAATAGCAAACATGTGGTTTCTCTGTTCTTTACTTTCCTTGTATAACTTAATAGTATGTCTGAAAGCAAAGGCATTTTGATACAGCTCTGTGTTAGTTGGCATTGCAGAATTCTCCTACTTTTTCCATTAGTCTCAAATTATCCTCTCCCTTGTAACGCAGCACTTCTGGGTGATATCCATAAGGGAGGAAAATTAGAGCTGAACGGATGGATTCTATTTCATTTGTTACTGATTTCATGACAGATAATACCTTGCTAGAAAACTATAGGGTCACACAGTATTACTTCTTGCTCATTTCTGAGTAATTTAATTGACATCACTTTGAGGGAAAAGGTTTGTTTTATGAGAGAGGTTTTTATATTACTCTTTTAAAGAATATCTTTTGGCTTACTATATGTTACAGATTTAGCTGAACTGAGAAATTACAAAATTTTTAATATTTTTGTGGTTTAAATTTTTTTTCTGTGGCTTCTTGTTACTGATTTTATTTTTTCTAAGCAAAACAGCTATGATCTTTTCTAGTTTTGGGGTTTTTTTTCACATCCTCCTTAGACAGTACCTAAAGGCATGACAGTATGTGAGGCAGATTAAAGTAATGTCTAGCTTTGAAGACATGAGTGAATTAGTGGCATATTAACACCTTTATGAGTCAAAGGAATGGCAGCTGAATTTGGATTTTGGGAGAAGGTATTTGATTTGTATTAATTAAAACACTGTGGAAAGTAATCTAAATAAATACTTCGGATACAAAAGATTTTGAGATGGGTTGAGCATCTCTGACCTTACAGTCAAGGTAGTAAAGTTCAGTAGAGGCATAACTGAGATGCCTCTATCAGCCTCTGAGAAAGTCAGTTAATCCCTGACACTTCTAAATTGCAACTTTATTTAATTTTTAACACTTTCAGTCGCTCCTCACCCTTAATATGGGAGCAGAAGAGCTACAAGTCCTCTCTCACAGCCCTTCATTATTTCAGTGCAGTCTATAAGAACTTTCAACACCTGTTAGAGTTTTTTTCTTGACTACGAAAGACTAATTGTAGGGACTTCTCAAGTCTATTTGGGATTGTTGGTTCTTGGTAACTGGGAAGGGGCGAAAGTGCAGGTGTACTCTGGGACTAGGGGATGGGGTTGCTTTTTGGGGTTGTTTTGGAGTTTTGGTTGTGGGGGGTTTTTTCTCCCCAGTCCCTCATGAGGGCTATAGTTGGCTGTTAATGTTCAGTGTGATGATACAGTAATTAAAAAAAGATTTATATTGAATCTGTTGACAGCTCCACATATTTTGCATTGTACTTTTTGAGAAGAGAATGGAAAAGGTTTATGTTTGAAACTGCCAATATATTTATTCTGATACTTTCCTCTATTCATCCCTAAAAGAATTTATTTGGCACCATGGCGCCCAGAGTTCTGTTTGTTTTGTTACTTACCACACATTACTCACCCGTGCCACACTATTAAATTCTGTGGGCTGACATGTGCAGTTTTGGTGTTTTCATGTTAGCCTTTGTTTCATTTTCAGGAGAGCTGCCTCACAGATGATATTGGCATATCCAGGTGGAAGGAGCAGGTTTTCCTGTCACACAGTGCCTTACTGGCAAAGAGCTGCCAGGCTGCAATGGAACTAGCAAAGCACAGCGCTGAGATCCAGGACATGGCATTCCAGTATGGGAAGCATATGTCTATGAGTCATAAGGTACACCTTTTCCTTTTGTTCTGGGAGCTTAGACATAGAAGGAAGGGTTTGTAAGACGTGTTGCTCGTGAGCTCTGTTGTATACTGCATGACTTATGCTATGGACTTTAGCCAGCAGGTGAGTGTTGAGAAGTTTGACTGCTGTATGGAGAGAGATGTTTGCAGAAACTGTTGGTATGAACAGCGCTTGTGAACTACCAAAATCACACTCCTGGCAATGGAGCTCATTACATTAAAGACTCTGTTAACTTTCTTCTAGCACATCCTTTTGCAGCAGCTTAAAACTTTGCCTTCTCTCCTCCTACATTATTCCTAACTTCAGTGTCCCATTAACAGGAGTTACAGGAGGAAACATGTCATAGAATATGTTGAATTGGAAGGGATCCATAAGGATCATCAAGTCCAGCTCCTGGGCCTGCATAGGACCATCCCCAACAGTCACACCCTGTGCCTGAGAGCGTTGTCCAAACACTTCTGAACTCTCTCAGGCTTGGTGTTGTGACAACTTCCTGGGGAGCCTGCTCCAGTGCCAAACCACTCTCTGGGTGAAGAATCTTTTTCTAATATCCAACCTAAACCTCCCCTGGCACAACTTCAGGCTGTTTCTTTGGATCTTGTCAGTGGGCACCACAGAGAAGAGATCAGTGCCTGCCGCTCCTCTTCTTCTCACAAGGATGTTGAAGACTGCAGTGAGGTCTCCCTTCAGTCTCCTCCAGGTTGAACAAACCAAGTGACCTCAGATGCTCCTCATACAGCTTCCCATCAAGACCCTTCATCATCTTGGAAGCCTCCTTTGGACACTCTCTAATGGCTTAATGCCTTTCTTATATTGTGACACCCAGCACTCGAGGTGAGGCTGCCCCAGCACAGAGCAGAGTGGGACAGTCCCCTCCCTTGCCCAGCTGGCAATGCTGTGTTTGATGCATCCCAGGACAGGGTTGGNGTCATAGAATATGTTGAATTGGAAGGGATCCATAAGGATCATCAAGTCCAGCTCCTGGGCCTGCATAGGACCATCCCCAACAGTCACACCCTGTGCCTGAGAGCGTTGTCCAAACACTTCTGAACTCTCTCAGGCTTGGTGTTGTGACAACTTCCTGGGGAGCCTGCTCCAGTGCCAAACCACTCTCTGGGTGAAGAATCTTTTTCTAATATCCAACCTAAACCTCCCCTGGCACAACTTCAGGCTGTTTCTTTGGATCTTGTCAGTGGGCACCACAGAGAAGAGATCAGTGCCTGCCGCTCCTCTTCTTCTCACAAGGATGTTGAAGACTGCAGTGAGGTCTCCCTTCAGTCTCCTCCAGGTTGAACAAACCAAGTGACCTCAGATGCTCCTCATACAGCTTCCCATCAAGACCCTTCATCATCTTGGAAGCCTCCTTTGGACACTCTCTAATGGCTTAATGCCTTTCTTATATTGTGACACCCAGCACTCGAGGTGAGGCTGCCCCAGCACAGAGCAGAGTGGGACAGTCCCCTCCCTTGCCCAGCTGGCAATGCTGTGTTTGATGCATCCCAGGACAGGGTTGGCCCTCCTGGGCTGCCAGGGCACTGCTGACTCGTGTTCAACTTGTCATCAGCCGGGGTCCCCGGTCCATTTCTGCAGCACTGCTTTCCAGCCTCTCATTGCCCAGTCTGTACATAATGTGTTGGGTCTTGGCTGCTGCCATGCAGAGATTTGTACTGTGAGTCTCAGTTGTCTGCAGCAGCATGGGCTGAGCCATATCCCCTCTGAATAACCTGCTGTGGAGGGAACTTCCATACAGGGCAGCTAGAAGGAGAGAGGTCACCACATCTGGACAGGAGCATCCTAAACCTCTACAGCAGTAGCATTTCCTGGACAAAGTCTCTGGCTCCACTAGAAGACATTGAGTCTGCAGCTAGAGTTAGTCCAGAGGAAAACACAGATCTGCTTCTGCTGTATTGCATCACTTGTGAGGTTAGATGTAGCTTGAGACAGGCAGACAGACCTCCCATCTGCTTCAGCTGAGTTGATTTATGCAGTTTCTAGTTCCTACAGGAGAAGGAAGTGGTTTTATAAAGCACAGTTTTACTGCCACAGAAATGCCACTATATGCTATTACTAGGTACAATTCTACCAGTAAATTACTTCAAGTGCAGTTATATCCTTAATATTTTGTGTATGCTTTAATATTAATATATTCACCATTGACACAGAGTTGTGTATTTAGGATTGCATAATTTTCATAGAAGGCTCTTAGCTATGTAGCATTAGCTTTGGCGAAGGAAGGTCATACTGTATCTGCTTCCTCAGGTACTCAAAACTAGAATGTAGTACTCTGCACAGATTAAAACCTGATCTTCTTCCCACCAGAGACTGGATCATTCTCTCCTTTATATTTTGTCTGTTTCTTGCCACTCCGTAGTCTCCTACCTGGCTGTGTCCCATGGCTTGCCCAGCTCTGCAAGCTGTCCTTCATCTGTGTCTTTGCAGACTCTCTACATGCTTCTCTTTACCACATCTTTCCACCACTGCAAGGCTTTCAACATCTTTCTATCCCTCCCCCAAACTTGAAAAAGTGCAACTAGAGTACAAGTGTCAAAGTAGGAAGTGGTGAGTAGGTGTAGAATCAGGATGTGGACCTCAATTTGAGGAGTGGGTGGATATGTATCAACTGTTCCTGGGAACTGAATTGTGTGTGTTCTTCTTTTTCAGCTACATTCGGACCTGCAGCCATTTGTTAGAGAAAGTTCTAGTGACACCATAGTCTTCAGTTTGAATTCTGCTCCTGCAATCCTTCATCAGGAATTCCGTGGAAGGGAGGCATGGCTTAAACAGATTAGAGAGGTAAAATAAAGCACTCTTTAGAATTTCCTGGTTTTGCCACGTGTCCATTTCTTCCTATCTATACTTTCAATCTGCAAAAGAACTTAAAAATTAACAAGAGGTTTCCCTATGCTCTCCAGTACTTAATGCCTCTCATCTACACTTAAACAAGGGGAAGTTTAGAGACCTGACAGTCAAACTCTGTCAGACTTCTGTATATCAGTGTAACAGGCAGATTCATTTGTGTGGAGCATATGTGTGTTCCTCTGCACTGCTTGTGCAGTCCTACATCTTAGTAAAGCTACTTTTACTGGCAGCCTAAAGCAGAGAACTTCAACTATCACAGTGGTTGAAAGGTAGGCATGCATTTCTTTCTTCCAACATGACACTGGGAGTAGTAATTTTCAATGGAAGGGGAAAAATCTGTGGGGCTTGGCTTTCTGACCACCACAAACCAGTTTTGAGATCTAGCTATCTGATACCCTTGTTCTTAATTCTCTTATTTACCTATTCTTTTCCTCTAATTTTTACATGAGGAAGGCAACAAGAATAAAATAACTATGTGGTAACTGTCATGTACCACAGCAGGATTCAGGTCCATGAATAGCTTCCTGGATGTTGCTGAAGCACAAGTAGATAACTGTAGAAGACAGCAAGAAGGGAAAGGGGGAGGGGGAAGCACCAAAATGGCCAAAATTAAGCATTCTGTTTTGGAAATTCATGCTTGTTGTTATACAGTTTGTTAGATAGGCTGCTGCCTTCAATAAGAAGCTGGCTCTGTGCAAGCGTATTCGTTCAAAATATGCTTGCTGGTGGCTCCTTTCTCTGCTGGTTTGAAAACAGAGGAATCAGGTACAGGATGTGGAGTCTTAACCTCTGCCTAGTTCTGCACTCTAACATGCCTTCACATACTGCAAGCAAGAGGCATGGTCTCTTCAGCCATGAAATTTTGGGAGATGTATACAGAATCTACAGTCCTACAGTGGTATAGAGTGGGGGTATAAGTTTCTTTTGCTTAAAATGAAGCAAACCTATTGTCACTTTGGAATTAGGGACTGGTAGTTCATAAAGCATGATGAGTTTTTTGGAACTCAACAGTCACAACACAAGGCTCATATGCGAGTTGAATGTAAATGGATTTGGATTATTGCAGTTGGAGAATAATGTCATTTTCACAGCACAGTGTATAAAAGCTTTGAAACAATTTCCCATCTGCAGAATCTAGAGGAGGTTGCAGGACTCTAGGAGTGCCGTCTGTCTGCTTCCTAAATTTTCATGCCAAAAATGGGCATTATAGAAACAATGTAGCAGTTCTGTGTGAAAAGGGTGGGGGTGCCAAGTGACATGTACTATGCAAAACCATTTGCTATCTACTAGTACTACTGTACCTTAGACATTTATTTATTATATGCATACTTTATACATGATATTTACTATGCTACCACTAGTACCCACTACAATATGGAACACCTAGTCCAGAGGCCTTTCTTGACTTGTGTTGGTTTAGAGAGGAAATTTATCTTTGTTTAACTACAAGCTCTTTGAGATATTATCCACAGTCACATTCACCATGTGACATCCAGTGTAGGTCAAGCACTTAAACCAGAGACCTCCTCACATTGACAGTGCTCATAAGGGTACACTCATAAGCCACCACCTTGTGCAGTGTCGTTTGTATGGTTTTAATAGGTAAAGCACATGCAGTGCGGTCAGGCCCTGTCAGAAGCTTAACCAGTTGAGCAAGTCTGATGTAAAAGGTAAAAAAAAAATCTATGTGAATGAGATGAGGGTCAGAAAAAGTTAGAGAGCCAAAGTACTACTGTGAGGATAAAAAAAGGAAAAAAAAGCAATGGTGCAGTTGTAGGCAAGAAGGCTTAAGAGTCGGATTGGATGAGGTTCCTTGCTGGAGGAGCACAACAGCCACTGTCTTGAATGCTTGACAGGAGCAGATCATGAGAAAATATTATTGCTGTTGGTTATGAGAATAAGCATAGGAGGAAGCACACTGAGCACACCTTTCCTGGTATTGCTGTGGCTGAAAAGGATCTTCCTCAAACATGTTGTCATATTCTCTGCTGCAGTTTGAATCTGCATATAGGCAATCACTTGTTAAGGAACATGTTTTTGGTGTTCTAATATGCAATATAACTACTAGATACATTTTGAAGAAGCTGTAAGATCCAATCAGGTGAATAAAAGTTGACAAATCAAAGATGGGAATATACAAATAAAGAAGCAGTAATTGGCAGTGGTTTTGCTACTCCCAAATGCTGTCAGGCTGTCTTCTTAACATGCATTCCAGAAAAGCTAGCTCTGAGAAGACTAAAGAGAGAAGCCAGAGTGGTTTGTGGATCAATCCCCTTTCTCTTTCAGAGGAATCAGTTGTTATCCACTGTTCTCCTTCCTACCAAGTTCAGTTTGTTTAGTTTCTCATCAGTTCTTTTCTCTATTTTATTTTTCCTCCTTTACAAAAATTAATTCATTTTTCAAGTCTGGGCCATCTTGGCAACATCTCTTTGAAGCTGTGCTTGCCACATACTTCCTCTTCAGTGCAGGTCTCAACTCTTCTCATTATCACAGTTGGTCTGTTCCTTTGGGCTGATCTCTGAAGTCCCCAGAGGACATGGAGAGGTAGTGGTCCTAATCTACATCTTTTCAGGAGACACATTGCAGAAGAACTGGGGTTTGGGGTCTTCCCTTGAGGAAGCTAGAGAGAGGGAAACAGGAAGTTGGTTTTTTTTTTTCCTCAATGAACCTGGAAAGAGAGGAGTTGGAGTTGGATGAAGTGATAATGGCCCGTCCGGATCAGATCTCAGGGAAGGGTTTTCAGGTTGGTTAAGTGCTAATGATCTGGTTCTGTCAGAGCACTGCCAACAAGTGAGAAAGACATCTTCTACATCATTCTGTGACAAAATTCAGGAAGCTGGACTACATATTTGCCTGCATCTGGACAAGAAGAAATTTAAAGTTTATTTGTGTTTTCTTTCTGAATGTGTTAAGAGTTACAGTTTGTATTTATCTGTTGCTTACTGAAAAGGTGATGCTGGTACTTAAATCAAAAGCACCTCTAACCTGGGTGTAACAGCTCTGACAGAGCCCAACAGCTCCTTTTGAGAGCTCTAGACTATCGCCTCATGCAAGTCAGTGTAGGTATACAGAGTTCTCTTTAAAGAAAGTAAATCCTGTTATTGCTGATATGAAGTATAGTTTATTTCAGAGTCTCATGGGAGAGATTAATTAATGCAAACAGCAAGATTTCTTAAGACAAAACATTTTGGATTCACCAAATGTTTAACTACAAGTCATAATAAAAAAGCCTAAAAATTACACTGAGTATCTGCAGCTCTCATCTGAAACAGAACCATGTAGTGTAAACTGGTAACACATTTGGTTGTATTTTAGGGTTTTCTGTATCAGATTCCTAAAGAAAGTAAGTTATGTTTGAAGTAGTAGCTCATTTAATTGCATTCTTTATTCTTGCAACTCTAGTTTGTAGTATGTAGTGTCTGACATAAAATCTCTTTCTTTTCAAGGCACAAGGAAAAGGAAACATTGTGGACTATAAGAAGGTTGGTAAATCACATTTATATCTCATTTTTAATATTTTAAAAAATATTTTCAAGAATATTCTTGACAGTTGAGAGAAACTTCTTATTAAAGCTAGGTTGTAAGTTGTGTGTGTGTATATGAAGGGAGGGAGAATGGCTGGTGCAATTTCTTGATTTTAAAAAGCTACTAATAGACAGCAGTACTGTAACTATACAATGTAGCTATTTAATAGTAGTATTTTAATAATGTACCTAATAATAGTGATTTAATAATGTAGTTATTGAATAATCATTTTTACTGTCATTTCTCCCATTTACTTTCCCAAACTCGATTTTCAAACCAGGCTTCTGATGCATTTGCTGTTGTTTTTTTTTTTCCTGGAGTCATTTGCAGGTTAGATCCTATCAGTGGTCTCTCTCTATTGGTACAGTACACTATTAATTTTTTTTAAGCTCTCCTTAGTTCCATGCCATCTATTAAGAAATATACATATACAATAATTTGGTTTCTTCCAGTCCCCATTACAACTTTTAGCTTCACAGCACTGTATTTGCTACTTCTCTGTAATAAAGGCAGACCTGAACTAAGTAGCTTCACTGAAAATAGCTGGGACACTTTAAAACTTTTAAAGGGCTGCAGGAGATGCCTGGCAAGGTTCCTCTGGTTAAAAATTGGAGCACAGCATGCTTGTGGTGAAGAGAGATGGCACTGTGTCCCCAACTCACTGAGCATGAGCCTGACTTGTTCTGAGTCTTAAGCAGATCATGAAGTCCAGTCAGTTATCTCCAGTTTTTGTGGGAAATAATATATAAATTACTGAGCCACATGCATGATTGAGAATTGCTTCTTGAAGTGGGGCCTGAAGAGTGTTACAGCTCTGACTGATTGCTGCTCATATGGAAGGCTAACACACAAGTATGGGTCAGATTATTGTAATTATTCTGTATTAAGAAAAATTGCAATTTGGATTATTAAAAAGCCTCTCTGCCCTTCCTTCCTCTTAGAACGTCAGAAGGATCTCAACTTACTTTGCTATTTAAAATCATTGTGCTTTTAGGTTGCTCTCTACACCAGTCACAGTTGTGTCAGTTTTCTTTCTTCTAAATCGTCACTGAGAGCACCAAATTTATTCTTCAGATGTGTCTCGGGGACACTGCTGTGAATGTGTAAGTTAGGTTGCTTACTTTGGCAAGTCCAGAATGAGTTTTCTCCTTTTAATTGTTAAAATTGTGATTCACACAATGTCATTTCCATACTTCAAAAAAAAAAGGCAAAGGGAAAAGAAAAGCATCTAAATTTGCTTTACTAAATCAAACATTTGTCAGAGTATTCTCTGTTTTGACTGAAATTATTTCAGACCTTGGATCCTTCACATGAAATTTTAATACTTACATTATGCTTAGACAACTTGGACACTTGAATAAAAGGTAAAGAAGAAGAGAAAGCCCTTCAAGTTTTTTATTTTGAGCAATTGACTTCTGCCAGAAGACACATGATTTTTGCTGGTTTTGGGTAATTGTCTCTTGCACAAGTACAGATGAGGTGAATAATAGTGAAAAATTCTGCATGATTTTTGTGAGTTCAAACAACAGTCAGCCTTTTTTTTTGTTTTGTTTTAGAAGTCAGTTTCAAAAACCAAGGCTATCACGTCCCTCTTTTCTATGCTGGCTTAAAGTAAAAGTGGTCATTAGTTATATTTATGCTAAATTAACTCAGAAACCTGTAGCTGTCCCCAGCAGAATTACTTGACCAGCACACGCACACAGCCAATTAGAGGGCATGTTGTGCTGTACAAATTAGTATTTGTTTTGTTTCTTTTCTCTTGCACTGACCAGAGTCAATGCTTTGCACACTTCTCAGTTCTTTTCTTCTCAGCATCACAGTCCCTTCTTATCTTTCTATTCAGTTGATTGTTACTTTAACATTCCTGATCAAATCTCGGAACTTGTTTCTCTTTGAGCCTTCAAAATATCTCCTCTTTAATTTTGTAAAAGCAAAGACCACCAAAACTAGCTGTAGAACTTTTGAAAATTTTGATTATTTTTCTTCTCTTAGTTTTTATTATGAACTTCACTGTGCCACTTAATTGAGATAAAAATGTTTTTCCTTTAGTTAAACTCATAAATATACATATACAAAAGTTGTTAGCCTACTGAAGAAAGTTTTACCTTGCTTGCTGCACTTTCAGTTCAAATAATGAAGGTAAATTTGAGAAATGGAGATCCACACATTTAACATGCCTCCTTCAAAGGCAAATGTCTTATTTCAATGTTGATACTGCTTAAGAATTTTAAATTGTTCTTTTGATGCATGTTATATTGAAACGGTACCCCGATTTTTTTTGCTGACAAAAAAAAAACAAACCTGCATTGTACTAGCAAGTTTAGTGAGGTCTCTGACACAAATATAGAAGTGAAATGTTTTCTATTAATTTGATTTGATCTGAGACTGTCATATCAATAAGGTCACTATGTTCTGCAAAATTTTTTAGGGATTTTTTATCCCAGCTTTGCTCAATCTTTTTATCAGAAGGATTTTTATATCACAAAAGCATTGAGGTCTGTGTTCTGAATATATTTTCTCACATTAGTATCTGAGTGTTTCACTCTGTCTTTTTCTATGTTATCACACTGCATTCAGACAAATTTTTCATCCATCATTGTGGTGTTTGAAAGTCTCTTCCAGAGACTGAAGAATTGTTTCAGCTGTTTTTGTGGTGTTTCTCAGATAACAAAAGGGAAAGTACCAATGCATGTGAGGGACAAATTTCATGTATGCCATTGAAAGAAACAGCAACTTTCCTGTCCCCCTCATTTGTATGTGGCAAAAATCTCAGACTTCTTAAAATCAAGAAGCTTTTATTCATGTTACATATACCTTGCATGCAAGATAAACTCTGTAATTCTCAAACAACAAATTGAGATTCTCAATTTAATTGCTACCACTTGATAATGTTGATTAAAAACTCTCTGCTAAAGTTGAAGCCTTAATGGTGCTTGTCATTATACAGGCTTGTTAAAGGAGTGTAACAAAGGCCCAACTAGCAGCAGAAATGAGCAAGCTGGGAATAATTCTTGTTTTCTGGCCAAGGCTCTTGAAAAATTATAATATAATACTAAATAAAAAAATAAATAATGTATTTTGCAGCCGATGACTGTGCTATGCAATCATTTGTTACTTTTCTAAATGCAATATTCAGAAAAGATAAATTAAGTGAAGTGATAGAGGACATAGCAAAACTTTTTTTTTTTTTTTTACTGTAGTCCTGTCCGTTTGCTCTGCTGTCTGTTACAGAGGCCTTTCATCCAAACTGGCATTGAAAGCATGGCATAGTCTGGCATAGTATGCTGTGACATACTTTATTGGTTTGTATATGAAATATTGTGCACTACATCAACACCAGGAGCTGAGTTTGTACAGTGCTGGAAAGGATGAGTGAGGATAGGGTAGATCCAGCTGTTCATACACTGCATGGCACTAAAGCCTTGACTTCCCATATGGTAGGAAAGAGAGAAGAAAAATGGGAACGGTCACATTTGGCTACGAGAAGGTTTCTCAGTGGTAGCCTACTGCCATGCTGCTAATAAATAACAGTAGCACAGTGCCAACCAGAGGTGCAGGCTGCCCTTTCCCACCCCACTGCTGACTGCCACAGCAAGTGCAGCCATCCCGTGCAGTGCTGGCTGCAGGTCTGCAGCCCCGTGGTGTAAGGGACAGTCATGTCATGGCTTATTTAACGTGCTAGGGAGTCATGATGACGTGTGTCATGGGGCTGTAGGCCACAGGCTGTTCACCCTCTTGCTCCTGAAATCCAGCAAAGAGTTAAGAACAGAGGGTTGTTGTTTGTAGATGCTTATGACCAGTGTTGGTTTTGCATGAAGATTTGTCTTGTTTGTTTTGGAGCAACCACTGCCATTAGTTCCTTTTGTTACGTATGATAAAAAAGACAGCATAGTCAATGATTTAATGAAGATGGGGCTTTTTAGATGTGTTAGTAGTATTTCAAAAGCATCCAAAACCGTTCAGATGAAGCAATTTTGTTATTTTTTGAAATTAATACCTGAATTATCAAGGTGTACATCCAGTACCAACAATCAGTTGCATCTTTCTTTGTAATCAGTGGGTATTTTCTCACTTCTTGGGGGTGAGAATCCAGCATAACTTTTGTTTCATTAAAGCAAATAATCATCACATGTTTTAACATAAATATGAAGTTGATTGCTTCTGTGTGCTAAGATGGCAGTTAACAGTCACTATTTGCATTATTGGGATTTAAGAAAATTGTGCTTTTGGGTAAAGGGTCTTCACAACTGCCATTGTTTAGATTTAAAAGCTAGTGGGTCTTGTTATGTTCATTGTGAAAGACATAAAAAGGCTTTGGTGTCTCTTCTAAGATAATAATGAATCTGTGCAATCAATCAGTGTCTCGGGATGGCTTGTAATTTTTTGGCAGAGTATTGTAAGAGCTGTGTAACAGCAGTGTTCCCTGTAAGCAGGCCATCTTTCCTGTCCTGTTGGGGATGACCCTCCCTGCATTTGGTCTCATCCTGTATGTAGTGTAGGTTTCAGTTTGAAGTAAAAAGAAAATTTTTCTGTTTGTCAGATGAATAAAGAAAATAAATTCTACTCTACTGATGGAGGCTTCTGCAGTATGTTTGGACTTTGAAGATGCATTTCTTTACCTTTTGTAGAGAAAAAGTTTCTCAGAAAATATTTGATAAATACTGCCCCAGTTTCAGCTGGCATATCCTGCTGCATGTAGCCAACAAAAATTAAAAAAAAAAATCGAATGCTATGATGTTATGAAGTGATGCAAATAAGTTATTGTCCAGGGGTCTTTTTGAGAAAGAAGAGCTCAACCATACACCCAGCCACAAGACTGGATGCTGAAACATTCCAAAGTACTTCTTTAGAAAATAAATGAAAAAATCGGCAGAATTGATCTGCTACCTATGAAATATGTTGATACTTTAAGGTTAATATTTAAGCAGTCTAAAACACCAGTGCTTATTAAGCATGCTGTTCCCACAAAAAGGAAAACAGATTTAGGAAACCGATTTCAGAACACAGCAGACATTATGAGCATTATTCCATCACTCAGCCACAGATCAATTTAGATTTTGGGTTTGGGTTTTTTTTTTGTTTCAGCAAGTACTGTGCACTTCAGAAACGAAGGATATTTTAGCTCATTTCAGGATCAGAGAAAATGTATGATATTCAAAGATTTCAGTAGATAACAAATGATCTAGTTTAGGATCATCGTTCTAAAACAAAATAAAAAAAATCTGAAGTTACTTTTGATATTTTGCCACTGAAATAATTAATCCTAGGTTGGAGTATGGAAAAAAAAAATCAGGAATTTCAGTGCTCTCTTTCTGCCGTTGCATATGAAGTCTATTACAGCCAAAATATTCCCCACATATTCAGTGAGTCTTCCCACCTCACCCCACCCTGCCCCCGATTTGTTGCTCCCTACAGGTAGCACTGTGTGAAAGGAATCTTCTTTCCTTTGGTTCATAAAGCAGAAATGTCTCAGCAGAGAAGATTTGAAATTAGTTGACTTTGTACTTGAACACCAGCTTAGTTTTTGACTCCTTTAGTTCTTCAGTCTCCAAAATCCAGCAGTTCGTTGCTTTCCTCTTTGACCTCTTGCTGCCCTCAAACCAGTTGTTCTGTCCAACAGCAATCCAAAGCAGTTGGTCTGAAAGGCAAATCCTTCACTTCTATGGTATGGATGAGAAAGCCTCTCTGCCTTTTTAAAACAAACAGACTGAGAAACATGGTACTTTAAACTCTAGTCACAGAATCATACAGTAATGGAAGTTGGAAGGGACCTCTGGGGGATGTCTGGTCCAGCCTCTTGCTCAAAGCAGAGCCAGTGTGGGTTTGCTCAGTGAAGTTTTGAGGGTCTGCAAGGGCACAGATTGCAAAACAGTGCAGATATGTTGTGGAGGAGATCACGTCTCATCTGAGCCTCAGCTTGGCTGTGCTACTGCAAGACTATTCTTTAAGCTGAATTTAAATAACCAAAACCCAGTTGGTGATTTTTTAAGAGTCTTGGCACTTCGAGAATGAAGTAAGGCTTTCATGCCAATGGTCTGAACAAAAGCTTAAAAGTAAAAATGCAGTATACCAGCATATCTAGCAGTTCAGCTGGAGAAAAATGTAGCTAAGCAATCTGTGTTTTGACTTGTATTCAGTTTTAATTACTGAATATCATTCTGACGAAGGTTGTGTGGATTAAATTGTTCCTACAAGTGGAAATACGCACAAAATTAAATATGCCATATAAGTAGAGACTAAAAGAGCAGATTCTTATATTTAAAAGAAATTAATGAGGCAGCTTAAATAAAGTTTGTAAAGTAAAAAATAAAAGCAGTTAATTTTGCTTTTCTGTTCATTTGCTGCAAAAATTAGCTGCTCCTATCCAAATTTAAAAATAATGCATCTATACTGGATACATTGATTTTTTTTTCTTCTGTGTCCTTAGTTTGCTAAGTTCATTACATAAAATTATTGAAGCTCAAAATTTGAGAGAGAGTCTGAAAATATAATTGTAATATAATAAAGAGTACAGCTAAAGTCTTAAATTAGGGGTCTTTTACATACAACAAGGCTGCTGAAGCCTGGTTTGTTACAGAGTTATTTCCTGTATTTCTTTAAGAACTATCTCACTACAAAAAGCCAGATTTGTACTTCTTTTTTCCCTTTTACAACCCCAGCTGAGATAGAGCTAGCATGCAGTCTGGTTAGTTCAGACTGCTTTGCCTCTGTGTGTGCTCATTTGAGTTGACCGGCTGCTTCTGCAAATGGAATGTAAAACAGGTAAGTTTTTGAGGGCTATAAATTGTTCATTACGTAGGATGATCTCTAACTGAAAAGCTTGCCATATGAGCAGGTATTTTCCATTTTGATGTTCTTTGAACGTTGCTGGGAAACATTCAACAGCGGATTAGTCTGATTTTTGTGTAGTGATTCCTCTGCCTATAGTTTGACATGAGCTTTGCAATTGTATTGGCTTCAAAGCGGTGCCTGTGTCTGAGGGCTTACACAAGACAGGCGTGTAAATGGATTGTGTCCTTGTGTTGGGATTCTCCCCCTTTCCAGACTCTGTGCTTTCATCTAAGTCATGATACATAGATGTGAGCATATATATGACTAAGCTAAGCTTCTCTAGCTTTTGACGAATTTGAAGACTTTCTAGGAGCTATTTTCTTTCCTGTTTACATCCCAGTGTATACTTCCATGAGTATTAGAAGTTGTACTAATCCTTTTTAATAAGCTTTAGAAAATCAGCAGAGTTTGCTTCAAGATGTGTGGGTTGTGCTATCCCAAAAGTTTGTGTCTCAAAGAAGAGGAAGGGACACCTTTGCACGCTGCTAGAACCCCTCATGTCACCTATCCTCATCTTTGCTGCAGAGCCCTGGAAATATGGCTGATTCCCACTCATTAGAAGACATGTTGAATTAGCTATGTGATGCATTTATGCCTCGGGGCAAGTTCCTTTCCAGCACACAGTGCAGGAAGGTTCCAACTGAAGAGGAGAATAAAATTTTTATGAACTGGGACTTGAACACTCAAGTGCTGTAATATGCTTTCAGCTAATTTCATCTTTAACTACAGATAATGAATCCACTTTTAGATAAGAAGCATCATTCATTCTGTATGAATGCAAGTATGTATAGAAAGTGGGTGACTTACAATTTGGTCATATCTAGGATTTTTTAAAGATATGTATAACTATATATAGATAGAAATAGATATGATTTAAACTGGATGTGTAAGGTCATAACTGATGTATTTTTTTAATAATTTGGGCACTGAGCTGTTTATTGATGAAAAAACATGACTTAGGAAGCCCTATATAGTTTGTTAGTGTAGGTACGTGTATCCAAGAAAAGCCATTTTTTTAAAAAGCTGGTGATGCAAGACAGTTTTGAAAGCCATATGGGGCATGGTAAAGATCATGAAGTGCTGTAATGCTTTTGGAAAAATCAAATCCCAAAGATCCACCTGGCCTTTGTTCCCAGGCACTGGCATGAGGCATCAGGCTGGAGCTGGCCTGGGAGCATCTGTATTTTAGAGTAGAAAATATAATAGTGTTTCATGACAGTCTCATGATGCTGTTAAGAGAAAAAATACTGATTAAAAATAAAAAAGCTGTTTAGAGCATCTGCTAAGTTCAGGTATGGGTAAAATAACATCTTTTATTTTGTCAATTTTGTTTGTATTATTTCATAGGAAATTTAACCCATCATTTACCCAAGTTTTTTAGGTGCCAAATCTTTTCAGCAACTTGCTGTGAAATGTTGGCTATTCCATAAAAGTATTTTATTTCTCATGTGGTATATCACCAAGCCTTTGTCAAATTCCGTAGCCTTACTGATAAGATGGAGTTTGCATGAGTTCAGTATGATAGTTTACCATTTTACTGACAAAATTTGCTTTTGTCCACTGTGACCAATGTAATCACATGGTCTGTAAATAGAAACCCCTATTACAAAATACAGTTGTTCCACCTGTGTCATCCTGTGTGGGTTTCCGAAAGCAGGAGATGGAATGGGTGTTCATAAAATGCTGCTTTTCACTGCAGAAAACAGGAGTGTGAGCAAATGGCTGGTTTGCCAGCTCTGAACAACAGCTCTCAGGCAGTGGCTGAGGTATGAAATGTTCAGATATTTAAAAATTTAATTTTTTTTTTAGTTTAAGTGTGGCCTTTGGAGAGCCAGCATCTTTCAGGTGATGAAGTAACGGGTGATGTAGTTTACACTGCACACTATTTCACTGTAGTGGGGAGCTAAGCAGAGCAGCTGAGAGGATTTAAGGGCTTTGTCTGATGGCTTTGGCTTTGCCTTTACCTCGGGAAGAGGCAGTAGAAGCCCTGTGCTCCCAGAGATAATTGTGCATGGCTGAAACGTCCCCCACACCGATGTGCCTGTGTTTTCCAACAGCTGCAGGAAGCAATCAAGGCTGGCAAAGGTGTGACTTCTGCCATCGACCTCTGCCGCTGCCACGGAAACAGAGCACTGGCAGCCCTGGAGCGATTCCCTCCCTCGGAGGCCAGGGACGCCTTGGCCAACATTGTCTATGCCGTGACCAGGTTTCCCTGACCTGCCGCTCCGGGAGGAGCATCTCTCCCTCCACAGGTGGAAGCATCCCGGCAGGGACACCAATGTTGCCTCACACCTCGGATCACCTCATCCCATCCCGGCAGAGGAAGGCGCGCTCGCCGCCACCGCCACCACCACCACCAGCAGCAAAATTCGGGAGAGGAAAGAAAAAAGGTCACAGATGGTTTTCGCTTGTCGTGCCAGAAGCGCACTTGAGGCTGCAACGGTAGAAATAATTAATGAGTCCCGTTTCCGTGACCTCAGCAAATGGACAGGAAATAAGTCGGTATTGATTGGGCACCAGCGGGGACGGCGCCAGGGCGGAGGCCGGTGGTTTTCCTGCCAGAGGGAGGGATAGAGGGAGGGAGGGATGGATGGAAGGGTGTGAAGATCCAGGTGTCACGAGAAACACACTCAAACCTGCCCAGAGAGAGTGAGCTGCTGAAGCCGGGAATGAACATACTCTTATCCAAGGGGAAAGGCAGTCTGGGGGATTGATGGGGGAAAATCTCTCTCTGTCTTCATGCAGTTATGTCTCCTCCTATTCTTTTTATGTATTTAAATGTAAAATTACCCTGTGCCTAATGAGTTCTGTATTTGAGAAACTTGCTGAGAAAATGTGTCAAGCATGGTAAGTAGGAGCTTTAAAATATTTAATCAAATATTAATTTGGCTTTGTTAAGGGAACTGAGTGCCTGGAGTTTATACTGCACCTATGTAAAATGTTGCTCTGGGTTAAAGAATGAGGTTTTTCCAACTCTCCTGGGGGAGGGAATATCCCTCCCTCAGATCCAGCAGTTTCTTTCAACAGTCTTACACAAAATAATTTCCTGTGTTTGTGACACTTGTGTTAATTTAAGCCAAACAAATGTTAATTTGTAAGGCTAGACATGAGCCTTTGGCAGAAAGGTAGCAGGAATGCTCCTCTGTGAGTAGTCACTGCACTGAATAAAATGCAGAAAAAACTGGAGAAGTTTTGAACCTCAGTGTGTTGGATTTTCAAGTCCAATTACAGACAGCTTATAAGGTGTATCAGAAGCCTGCAATTTGAGACCGTCTCTGTTTTGTTCATAGGAGATGATTTTTGTGGTTTGCATGCGTGCAATCTGAGAATGCCGTTGACAAGAAGGCTGAGTTTACATAAATGATCTAGATTGAGACTCAGCTACCTTTCTTCCTTCTGTGGTGTAATTACAGCCCAATCTGGAGACAGCTAGCACAGCAAACAGATTTCATTACATCCCTCACTCAAACACTAAGTGGAGTTATTTCTGTTAAATTCTCTCCTCCCTCCTTTTCCCCCTGCACTCCCTCCCCGTCACACAGCTTGTTTATCGTAGATCAGTGTGTTGCATTCCACCAAATGCAAAATATAAATAACAACTCTATCCTCTGAAAATACATCCTGTCTAATGTACATAATATTCTGTGTACATTCTGCCCACATTATACCATGCTATTTTATGTATAATAAGCAACCTTGAGTCACAGTCTTTCTTTAGGCGCAGCCTTCAGAACTCAGGACTCTGTTCTGGCGAATGGCTTCAACAGCAGACCCCTTCTTACTTGCACTTTCTCTCTTGGCTGCCCTGGCATTTTCTCTCTTCCCAAGACTCTGGCACTTCTCCCTGAGTTACTGTTGTTACTACAGCAGGAAGGCTGAAGACAGAAGAGAAGCATTGAGAAGCATGGTTTATTCCAGGCAGTTACCCATAAAGTTCCCTGAAGTTCTCCTAATAAAAAATGTGCTTGCAAGAACTACCTAAGTTCAACCAGAGTCATATTTCAGCTTTCTTTGGCTCTTGTTTTTACATATTACATAAAGTAAGAGCTATTCATCATCTTTCCTTTGTCTTACGTCTATGTTAATTGATTCATAATGATTTAGGGCTGCAAAAAGCTTGGGTTGCTGGAGCTATTCTGAGTCACTTCACCTCATTTGTGTAAAAGAAATACCAAACGTGCTGCAAAACTACGCACACCTCGTTTATTTTTTCACACAAGTACAAGTTTTTATTTGTACTTGTTACCAATGAAGGGGAATCACCAAAAATTAATTACTTTTTTTTTATCACCAGAATGTTCTGATTGCTCTTAAATAATTCAACCTTAATTTAAAAAAATACTGAACAAACAATGTGAATTGTCCCTTATCAATATTATCACGTAATCTTATATTTAAGGTCTTTGCCTGTAATTCTTCAGAAATTTTTGTTGTCTTGTGTCCTCCAGGTAAACTACAAGCAAAATATCCCTCTGTCAGGCTTTGGGTGAATTAGTCATTGCTGTGTACTAATGTACTCCTCACACCTCATACAGTTTCTGAGCAACATGTAACCTTAGGGCTGTTCTGTTCTGGTCTGGTCATGGTCTTATTTTTGTCTCCTTGGTTCCTTGTCCCCACCTACCTCTAAAGCAGGTCAGGGAGAAGGAGGCCTGTGGTCTGAGGAAGGCATTCACACCATTTACTTCAGTCACTCAGCTACTCAACCAGACATTCCTGGTGGCTGCTCCTCTGAACTTATCACCAGTATGGAATTGCTGCACCATTCCACAGATGCATAGAATACAGGACTGGGTCCCAGCTGCTTTTTAAACCAAATTAAAATAAAAAAAGTAGTCCTGATCTACTGCATCCCACTTGTGATGGAGTTAATTTTCGTCGTAGTATCCTCTACAGTCTCATGTTTTGGATGTGTAACTAAAGCAGCGTTGCTCACCTGCTGAGCTCAGCAGTGCTTGCACAGTGCCAATGCTTTCTCTGCTCCTCACTCCAACAGCCAGTGAGGGGTCAGTTGTGGACAAGGGGCAGGAGGGGACACAGCTGGGACAGCTGACCTCAGAGATAGTCTGTGGTGTACAAGATCATGCTCAACAATAAAAACTGGGGATGGGGGATGTTCCAGGGGTCTGTTGCTTGGGGACTGTCTGGGTATCAAATGACTGGTAGTGATTGCTTTTTCCTTGCTTGTTTTTCATGGTTTTGTTTCTACTGTTTCCCCTTTTATCTATGAAACTGTCTTTAATTCAACCCACAAATTTTTTCACTGTTGCCCTTCTCTGGGGTAGAGTGTGGAGACACTTCTCTATCTGTTAATGGTTAGGGATTTGTAGAAGAATCTACTAAAATTGTATCTTTTTTTGGTGGCCTCAGTTTCCCACAATATTTTTGACCTTTAGGACTGTAGCCTCAAATTGTTCTAGGAACAGAAGTAGTTCAGTAAAAAGCTCTTTCTCTTCTGGTCTGAGAGTCTCCGTGCCCCCACTCACGCTCACTGAGCTGAAGCACCAGCAAATACCAAGGGGAAATAGGCCTTAATCATAAGACACTTCAGTAGGCTACCTTTATACTCCTCAGATCCCTCTCATCTGCTTGTAAACACTCTTTGAACGATTTTGCATTTACTTTTAGTAAAGGAGCAAGTCATGCAAATACAAAAGCCCCTTGTTTGCCTGCCTCTGGCCTCGCACTGCCTCAGCTGGATGAAGAGGAATGCTGCTCCCTGTTCCTCTCTGCTCGACACAGGGAGTGGGATGTACCACACTGAACTTTGTTGGGTATGTCTAACCCCAGATGTGCTTCATCTCAGCCCAGAAAACACCTCTGTGAGGGACTGTATCCATCCTTTGTCTATACAGAACTAAAAACCCACAGTACATCCCATGGTGGGGGGCACTGATTGAGCAGCTCTGAGGTGCTTAGCTTCCATCCAATACAATTCTTCTTGGTATCCAGGATGGGACACATAGGGCTCAGGATAATAAGATGTTTTACCAGAGTGTGCTAGAGGGAACCTTTTATGCCTGTTTAGCTGTTTGACTTACTCACTCTCAATGGAGGTTTATTGGTTCCCTTACCCACTCCCTGTCATGCTCAAGAGTAAACATGATAGTTTGAGAGCTTGTTGAAGGCTGGGTTTGTCGTGCTGTGTAGCACTTGGTTGTGTTTTCTCTTGGAGAACTATGATGAGAGCACTGGCCCTTAGCCTAATCTGGTATTTGGGCTCTGCATTGCTGCTGTCCCAGTACTTTGGGAACCATCTCGTGGAGATAATTAACAATTACACCTTTTCTCTCTTTTTGTCTGAGAGACAGTTTGTGGAGGAAACAATAGCACCTTCCCCTTCACCTCCTGCAGGGTAGTTGCTTTCCACCTTGTTACAATGACTTCAGTTTTTTGAAGACTCCTGGGTAATCAGAATGTTCACATCAGTGTATCTCAATAATCTGTATCCAGCTTTTCCTAGGATTAACTGCGTATTTAGGAATATCACACAGGGATGTGCCCTGAGGTTGTGTGGTCATGGGTGGCAAGGTATCCAGAACAGTTTTTACCTCTGATGGTGTGGGACCTGACTGTCAAACAAGTGCAGGATCCTGAAAAAGTGATAGTACACTTGAGAGAGAAAAGGATGCCCTGGCTGTGCTAAGGGACAGCTTCTCTCACTGTGCTGGGCCTGGCCTAACCCTGCCAAGAGCTCTTCAGCACTCTTAGAGGGCAGAGATGGTCTCTCTGTCTGAAGACACACAAAAAGCACCATGGCTGAGCCAGACACCTTTCAACTCTATCAGTTACCCCTATAGTCATGAAGAAACAATGAAAGCAGAAGTCAATTGCCTCAGTCAGGGAGAAAGCTTCTCCTGAGAGGGAACAGGAGGAGGATTTGGAGAGGCAGCCTGTTGTGCAGCAGGAGAGTCACAAGAACAGGAGGGGAAAGAGACAGAAATCATGAACAAGGCAGAAATCATCAACTCCTTATCCCTGAGTAAGCTGCAAGATACACATAAATATTATAGCCATCAACCTGGTGAGCTAATTATCAGCTGGCTGCTGCAGTGCTGTGCTACTGGAGCCAACAGCCAGGAATTAGAGAGCAAGGAAGCCCAGCAGCTGGGATCCCTCACAAGGGAATGGAATATCCACAAAAGGATTGGAAAAGGAGCAAAAATCAGCAGCTTCTAGAGGCAGCTTGTGTTGGGTGTGAAGAAGTATCCCCTTGAAGAAGGTCTTGTAACCTTTTAAGGCAAGAGTGGAGAGAACCACTGAGAGTATCCAATCTCTGAGGGAATTAGCAGTGGTAGAGGTGATCTACAGCAGCCTGGATAACAATCAGGCATCTAAAGACCCGGATGAAATCCAGTGCCTGTGGTCCATGCAGTGGAAGTTTGTATGGAGCACAGTCATCATATGCCAGCACCTGGTGCTTGTGATTTGGCCAGACATCAAGGCCCCAGCTGTGGGCAGATTGGCCAGTCTGCTCCAGCAATTCAAAGAGAATTTCGCTCCCACCCGCCCCTGCAGGCCTGTGCCTCAGCTGGGGAGAGACTGTCCCAACAGTTCCAGCTATTCAAAGACCATGTGTCTTCCTCCTCTCCTCCCTGCCAGTCACCATCTAGGCTGACAAGGGAGCTGTTTTCTGCCCAGTGGGGAGAGTACCATGTGCACATTTGTGTGCCACCCTGTGGTTCTGTCTGCATCACCATGAGGAAAGCACGGGGCAATGCGATGCCTCAAATGGAGAAGCTGTGGTATGTGAATTGTGAGGAATTTGGTGGCCAAAAAGGGCACTTACAGGAGAATTACCACTCTGGTTGCTATTGAGCAGTTCCCCAGACAGTGCAGAAAGACTGACACTGCCTTTGACCCCAGTGTGGAACTTTTGGTTAGCAGAAAAAGGATCAGGTGATCAATACACCATCCAGGAATTGAGGGGCCCTGCCTCTGGCCAGGAGAAGGAAAGGGATTTCCAGGTTGATTTGACTGCATGGATTTGCTGGCCTGGCACACCTGATCAGCTGGCTGTGCTTCTCTTAATGTAACCCTCCATGTGCCTTGCCTTATTGGCAAGAAAGAATGCACGTGTGGCCTATATTCGACTTAGTGTTGAACTTGACAGAAGCAGCTAAAAGATTGAAAAGCTCTTTTTGGCTTAATGGAAACATTAAAGAAGCATTCTCTGGTGCTGCTGGGGAGTGCTTCTTGCCCCAGCGGTGCTAAGGATGCCAGACCAATGTTCTCAGGGGTACACCTTGCTGGTGAGATCTCCCCATGGTTTTTTCTTCTGAGCAGTATTTGAATTTTCATCAGCACAAAAGGCTAACTCAGGCAACTGTGCCATGCTGCAGATTTGTCAAGGAAGTGGCTTCTGCGTCAGAGCACTGGCTGTCACTACTCTTGTCAGCTACTTCAATCTCACAGAAGAGTGAGGCATCAAACTTTTTTATTCTTTGTAGTCTCCAAAGTCTTTTACCTGTACAGTGTCTTACAAAAAATAAAGAGCTAAAGCTTTTCAGTCTCTCAAAGCAGTTCAAAGGAAAGAATATTTCCAGTTCTGAAAGTCATCTGTTCTGACGGTCTTTGAATTAAATTATCCTTTTTTTTTTTTTCACCTTTTGGAAACCAATCCCTCAAATGCATTAATTATTTACGTAATTAGCATTCACATGTTTCTCTTTTAGGCTAAGCCCAGTTTTCTAAAGCTAAGAGAAAGTGGCCATTAAGCTAAAATTCTTATAGCAAATGCCTTTAAAATAATAAACAAAAAGATAAAGTACAGAGCTTGCTCTGAGTTGTGAAGGGGAGAATAGGGTGACAAACAAATTGGCATGGATACACCAAAGCCTCGTGCATTCACCTTTGTCCAGCCCTTCATGCATTTGCACTTGTGCGTGACTCTGCCTGCAGCTCCCGGCGTTGCTGCCGTATTCCCGGCCCCCGACAGCAGCCAGAGAATGCTCGGGCTCCCCCCTGTGTAGGAGATTCCTTTTCTGCAGTGCGTGAAGTTGACTTAAATTCATGCCTATTTGCAAAATGCTTTAGTCAGTGTGCATCTCTTGAGGAAGGGGAACCTTTTTCTCTGAAACAGAAAGAGCAACAAGACGGTTTCCTTACGAAACTGGAAAGCAGAGTTCTACCGACTTCACATGGTGAAATTGCAAGCCTGTCTGCAGGTGAAAAGAGGGGTCGCATCATGCAAGAACATTCCTCTTGGCTAATAGTGACAGGCAGGTGTCCCACTGATAACTAAAACTGTAGTTCTCAGATCTATCTGGTTTTTAAGAAATTTCTATATTAAATTCCATTTGAAGCATATTTTGATATATTGTGTAGGAGAACTGCAGTTTTGCAGCAATATTATAAAAAATCTTATTTTGACAATTCCTTCTTTACCCAGTTCCACTTCGTCTTCCTCCCTTCACCCCTTGCCCCAAATATCGAGGACTGAAAATACTCTATTATTAGAACAGTGCTCATCATTTTTAGTTTTAAAATTGTACACAAAAGTATTTTACTTGCAACAGAAACAATATCTTAAAACTAGACTTTTCTATGCCTTCAATGACTACAGCAAATGACTGGCTTCAATTGCAAGGTTCAAATCTTAGCAGTTATTAAATGTCAAATTATGGAAATTAAATGTTATGCAGAAGCCATTAGAAAAATCTCAACAAGTACCAATAGATTTTTGGGGGTTTTTTCCCCAGAAAAAAATATGAACCCTTATTTTAAAAAGCTTTACTCTCTGCAGAGGAGCATGATGGTTTTTCTGTGTGACCAGCTTATCCAAAACACAGTGTGGTTAGGAAATGAGGCATTTTTCCCTCTTGGCTAGTTTTGATGAAAGCTCTCCAAGTTGCACATTGTGTCTGAACATTTCTTCATTCATAGCATGTGCCTATCGAAAACTGTTTTCTGTTTGCAGCATTTCAGCTGTACTATTTATAAGCTCGTTGAACAATGCTACTAGAGGCTGTAAAAGGTGTGTATTTCATATGCAAATCACTGGCAATAATTTTCTACAATTATACTTAGTTGCTTGCATCATTATTTTCATAAAAATGGGTTTAGCGGGAGAACATTACGGAAAAAATGTCTGTATTAGTAAGATTTATTTTTAATCAAACAATTTTATTTATATCCAAAGTACAAAAACTGTGAATATCCCTACCTCTGCTCACATTATGTAAGACCACAAGCAATATACATGGCTTTTAGATGGAATATGCTAAGATATCTTTGCAGAAAAATAAACAGGATTTAAATATCTAGTATTTCTTAAAGATAACTGCTGCTGCTAAAAGTGGTCACATTATTAATGATTAGAAGTATTTCTTTATATAAACTTTTATGAAAAGTAATTGCTTTCAATCACATTCTATTGTAGTAATAACCACCAAGCAGGTGGGTTGTTTCTTCCTGAATACCCAGGTCCCCATGGCTACAATTTTTATTAAAAATTCAGTCCAGATTGAATTTTCACCAATATCAAAGGGAAATTCCAGTTGGATAAAATGCATTCACCTTTAAATTCATGACTGTTCTCTAAGGCACTACTGTAGGGTATGACTAGGTTATACTAGATGAGTAATAACTAGGTGGATTACGGCATCAAGCAGCCGTGAGCCAGAGATCCATGCTAATGCAAATTCAGAAGGGAAGATTCCTAGCCATCCAAAGAGCAAGGTTCAGGAGTAGCTTCCCAACAGTAGTGAAGGTAAGGACTGAGAAGGGAGGATCCTTAGCTGCTTCTAAGACAGTGCCTTTTTTTTTTGGTGAAAAGGACTGTGTAACACATTGGCCATGACAGAAGCAGCTGGACCTTGAAAAACCTAGAAAGGCTGTTTCAGTTTTGGGACCCAAAACAAAGAGGACTCCTACAATCTGAATATTGCTACTTTAAGAAAAACAGATGTTTATGGACAAAAAAAAGCCCAAACAAAAATGTCCTTGGGAAAAAGGACTTTCCAGGCTATGTTTACTTCTTCTAGATGTAAAACAGAACTTGGCAAACAGACCTTTATGGGATAAATGTTTGATCGTTCAGAGTTAGTTATGGTGTTGATAATAGGATGACTGTGCATTAAGTGGGCATTACTTCTTTTTAAATGCAAAGCTGTGAAATAGCGCACCATGGCGCAGTTCTTGGCTGAACTAACACAGAGTAAAGAGAACTGCGATTTCGTTTCCAAGAGATTAAAAGAGGCTTATGCTTCCAAGAGTGAAGTTGCTCAGATTTGTCAGTTTTTAAACAGTTACGGATGCAACTGATATCTAAGTAAACTGCTGCAGCACAGAAGAATTTAGGCTGCTCACTGGGTTGAGTTACTAAATTCTTGAAGGTCCTTTACTTTTCTGTTCTACTCTTCCACTTTGGCTTCGATCTGATTTTTATTTTAAGCTTTTATATAAAATTCTTCTTCCCTTAGTGCTCAAGTGTTATATATCTGCTATCTTGCCAGTACACTCTGGTGCTACTTCAGGCTAGAAAAGGGTTTTCTTATAATGAGTGTTCATTTTTTTGAAACTTTTTCTCTGTGAGGTAAACTCTTAAGATTTCCAACCCACACGCACTTGGAGATGAACCAACTTGTTTTTTAAATGCAAAGATGCCATTTATATTCCCTATTTTGATATCCTTGATTCAGCAAGCAACACAATTACACATCTTGCCCATCTCTGTGAAGTCTAGCTAAACTGCAAATTTTGAAGTTTCCAGTGGCATCTATCATTGTAGCTAAGAACCAGAAGCAATGTTGCTATAAAATTAAAAAAAAACCCAGAGTATCATGTAACAATTCTGTTTCTTGAGAAAAAAAAAAAAAAAAAGCAATTATATTAACTGGCACTCTAAACCAGTGTTTCCCAACTAGTATAGTATTTTGCTGGCAGAACCCTCCAACACTGCTTGCAGCCACAGGAAGTTTAAAAATATAAATAAAGTTCAGATGTCTGTCACTGTTCATCTCTGCCTGGGTTACAGCAATGTATGGATATTGCCCGCAGCATGTTACTTGTTCAGTATTGTTGCCTGTGGGCCAACAGAGGCTCCAAATATTCCTGTATAGTGTGTCCATACACGTCCTTTCAGTTGGACTGGCTATGAAGAGCATGGAGGTATGCAAAGTTTGTTATCGAGTTGCGTTATTTGCCATTAAATATTTTAGTTTTATAAACTTTGGATTGCAGAACACATTTTACTGCAAATCAGATGAGTTAGTTGGACTTTTTTTTTAATGGTGCCTTTCAGACCCTTTTAATTCAAGGCAGAAGATTTTGGAACTTGCATTATTCTTTGTTTTTTTGGTTTTTTTTCTCCTTCCTGTAATTCATTCAGTCTCTTTGAAGTTTATTTATATCAAATGCCTAAATAATTTAAGGTGACTTCCAAGCTGCCTAATTTAAGTATCTGCCCGATTTGGGTGAGTCAGTTCCTGACTCCTGACACCGCTGGAGCTCGAGTCCAGCTGGACACCCGCGGACCCCCTGACGTCCCTCTAGAGGGCAACCCTGCCCGTTCAATCCAGCCCAGCTGAGCCCGAGCCAGCCCGGAGGAACCCGCAGTAAATATGAGACTCCATCCACCTGGCTGTCCCCAGGGACAAGCACCCCTCCAGCAAAGGCTGGAACCACGCTCCGGTTAAGAAATTGCACTATATTCCAGAAAACAGCCGCTTGGCCCTGGGCTGCCTTGCAAGAGGGGGCACCTCTCCTGCCGGCTGCACAGCAGTGTGGTCAGCAACACTGGAGTCCCTGAAAGTCAGCCCAAGAGCAGCAGAAAGAAGTCTGGTTACCAGCATGGGCTTGTCTTTTTGCATAAGGGGCTTGTTTTCTGATTAGAGTCTTAACATAAAATGAATCTAAGTTTCAAGGAACTGGCTCCATACCCCACTGTTTCTGATCTCCTTTCCTTCCCAGCTCCATGACTCTTGCGTCTGGCTGCAAGGTGGCCTAGTTTCAAGATGTGGTGAAGTGATAGACGATGTACTAGTACCATAGCAATACTTTTTACAGAATGAAACTGCCAAAATTAGTTCCTGCTGAAAGTGCTTTTGACATCTCATGCCACATCTCTGCCTACTGAGTTTTGTAGGTTATTGCAAAGATCTACAAGAAAGAAGCCTTGCTGAAGGTTTCGAGTTGGATTCTTGCTTATCCCAAATGTTTGCAGCACAGCAAGCAAAAAGGCTTCTAAATTTAGGTTCATTCTTCTGTTCCTTGTTGTCATACCAAGCACCAGGCACACGGAGCTGTTCTGAGTCCCAGCTCAGGGACAAGCACTGCCAGCTCTGCCACCTCCCTGCCAGCCACTGTGGTTCCTCACCCCTGCCCAGGGGAATCTCTAGCCGACTAGATCCTTTGAACTAACTCAGAGAAGGCATTCTCTGGGGAGGGCTGGCACCTTACAGTTTTACAAGTAAAGGTCTAGGGACCTGCCATAGTCCACCCATAGAGAACTCCATACAAGAGCCAACAGTGCTTTCAGCTTCCCTGGGTTTCTGAGCACATTGGTGTTGGTGGCATGACTGAAGTCTCACTCCAGTTTGGTCAAGTCAGTAATGGCCCATTGTATTCGAGAGCAATGGTGACTTTTTAACTGAAGAGTTCTCTTGCTAGAGCACCACTACTCCCCTCCCCGGTGACCTGGAATTTTTCAGAGATTGCCGCAGTGTCACAGAGTAGCTTTTGAGCCAAAGGCACAAAGTGGGGGGAAGATGAACATTTCAATAAGTGACGTGTGTAGCACAAATTCAAATGGTGAAAAGAAATGGGATTTGTCTGGCTGGCAAGCCAATCTAAGCTTGCTACCTGCATTGCCTGGAGACAACTTGGCTCGCTCACTTTCCATTGAATACTGTTATTGCAACAATATGCTCATGCTACTTTATGCTTAGCTGAGGCCCTTCAGGTCTCCTCCTGGGCTTGAGTCCCTAGTAGCTACAATGCCTCAGGCCAGCACTATAGAGCAGAAATGAGGTGGAGTTCAAACTGGCAAGGTATTTTCTCAAGGGCTCTGAATTTGAGTTTGGGATTCCACTGGCTTGCTCTTGCCTTATGGTTGCCTTTCCTTAGTCTCACTAAGTAAAGCATTCAAGTAAAATCCAGCTGAGCTCTAGCACTACTTAGCAGCTGGGCCAGGTGTTAAAACACGGTACCCTGTAAGAAAAGCCTCAATTATTCTTAAAATAAAGGGAGGGGGCAAACTATACTGTAAACTTGCGTGTTCATAGCGCTAACAGGCTCAGAAAAGTTCGCGGGAAGTGCTCTTTATCTCCAAAAAGAGAATGATGCGCTAACTGCAGAACACTTGTCTTATTAATAAATGTATCCTTCGTTGGCGTGATTCATCGGAGGAGTTACAATGCTGGTAGTTCCCGCTTTTAAGGGCTCCTTAACAGCTGTCTATCAACAGCAATAATAAAAGGAGCAGTCAAAGTTAAAATCAACAAACTATTATCTGTTAGGATTATTCATGGAATATGACACTGTAAACATACCAGAAGTCCCAAATGCTAAATTTAGAAGAGCAACATAAGTGGAAGAACAGAATTTTAGAGAACTGCTTCTAAAGAAAGCGCCAAAAATCTGAAATGGTGAGGATTTTTTATTTTAAGAGGCACCCTTTGTATTGTTCAGTTCGGAGGAAACAGCATGTGACTAGGAAAGTGCTGAGCTATTTATGGGGCAGAAAACTTATCTGAGATTTTTTTCCAGTTATTTCTCAGTTGACTTACATGTTTTTGTTTTGCTTTTGAATTTAAAAAAAAAAAAAGTTTGAAATACCAAACGAAAGGTTTATTTATCTGTTACATTCACAGCACTGCTCAGAGCTCACGAGTTCTACCTTCACATTGACTTGCCACTTGCATGGTGTGTATTTGCCTTGTAACTTCTATTGGATACATCTTCATGCTACACAGAATCCATCATCTTTCATGGCAGTATCAGCCCTCACCTACTTATTTTATAATAAACACCTTTTTAAAACATATTTAGACTGAACTTCTTTTACTCTGGAGAAAAAAAAAATACAATATAACTAGAGCACTTGGCTGGGTATTTTTATTAACAGGAAAACGAATCTATTTATTAGGAACGGCAGCACTGGCCGAGTTGTGTAAGTAAAACATTTCACGCAAAGCTGCCAAGTTTCAAAGGTATGTTACATATAGCCAAAAAACATAACTGCCAGAACTGGCCATAGGTTACAAAACCAGACTTCACTCTCCCACATTTTCTAATCTTTGGGAAACGGTTTGGTTTTCTACAAGCTGTTAGTCGAAAGGGCACGTATGATTTGGCAGAGTAATGTAATGTCTTATGCGCTCCCGTCAATTTCAGGGAAGATAAAATCTACAAGGATACTTAATTAAAAAAAAATGCAATGTCTGTTTTATAAATCACTGCTGCCATCTGCCCCCCAAATGCGGAGCATGGAAGCGGTCTTGTGTTTAACCAGCGTGGGAAAAACCCTGGATCTGAATTAAACTAACTTACTAAAGTAACTTCTTAACTTCTTTTCTTTTTTAATTTTTTTTTTTTTACTTTTTTTT
>VXBB01013169.1:403403-444171 GCA_013399915.1 Illadopsis cleaveri
CGGGCGGGTGGTTGCTCTGGAATTCGTGCCGGTCCTTGCTGGGTCGCGCTCTGAGGGGCCCGGTGAAGGGCACTGCGGGGGAACGGGCCGCCCCTGCCCCGATCGTCTCCCACCAGGTCACCCGCGGCTTCCCTGCGCTGCCTCCGCCCAGATCACCGCTCGTTGCCCCTGCCCCCATCACCGCCCGCTTCCCCTGCCCTGGTCGCCCGCTGCCTCTACCCTACTTTTCCCTGCGGTGTGTCCACACAGCCCTTTGTAAATAGAAGGGAACAAACTCTGAACCAGCAGAATGCGAGCCGGCGGCAGGCCAACGGCCATGTGACGGCTCCCACATAGCGTTGACGCAGTCCCAGAGTTTTTTTGGGTTGAGGTGTGAGTAGGGTTTGTCGCTGCCACCTATAAACACAGTGTATGCCTGACCCATGGGGCAGAGAGAACTAAGCAGGGAAAGAGAAACCTTTTCCCTGTTTCCAACTTGAATGATTTACATCTCATAAAACAAGTAATTACCCCATATATGCTGGTACATTTTTTTTCTTCTCTCCTGCTAAATCAAACTCAGCATTGGACCAACTGAATTTTTATCTTTGCTAAGTATTTTCATAGTTTGGGTAAGTTCAGTGGATAAAAAATAAATGTAAGTTGAATGCAGTTTGGAGGAGAATTTTAACTGTCTGCACGAAGTTCAAATGCAATAGTATTTTATAATAAAAGCAGAGTGAGAGGGGAGAGAGGAAAGCAAAATGTTTTTAATAGACCAGTGGAAAACACGTGATTGAAGACAAATTCATGCATTACTGCTGGAAATAAACCAGGTTAGTGTTTTGCTGACCCCTGCAAGATTAAATTGCTGTTTGGTAAAAGTACAGAGGACAGATTGAGAAAACTTCAGTTTTAGACAAATTGTGAGAAAACTGAGAAGAGTAATTTTGGGATTTTTAAAAAATTATTTAATCTACATATTCAACTTAATTAAAACAATATACGAAAGACCCAAATTAAGAACATGCCCTCTTAAGTCCTACTGGAAAAATACCCTTGTTGCAGGCTGGCTTCAGTGGAGACTTGAGGCTTCATGTCCTCCACAGGGCAGCAAAAGAGGTTTTCAAACTATGTTAAGTATAGCGATTTTTATTGCCAATAATAGTACTTCCAACAACATCTACTGGTTCCTTAAAATCTTTTTCTTTGTAGTTTTAGAACTCGCTATTCAGGTATTTGTAGTCAGAATGCTTTTAACGTTGGAATACTGTTTTCTACGGCATTAGTATTACAATTGTCAGTACTGGATATGAAGAACAAACTTTATTGAGAAATAACGCTGCAACGCCCTACTACCTCAAAATGAATAGAATAGAAAGCATTTGCTTTTAGTATTTGATATACTGTCTACTTGCATTTTGCTCTTTGCTCAGTCAAATGAGGCAACATTCAGGTCTCAGTTTCTTTAAGATGGGTGGTTAGTTTCAAGTAAGTTACCTGTTTTTTGTTTGGTAGGGTTTTTTTATTAAGGTGGTTTCAGGTATTTAACTAATTCAACCCTCTGCTTCTTCAAAATTTGCAAGGCCTTGTCAAAATTATGTAAAATCTAAAGTCAAATCACTGGCCCACAGATCTGAACAAAAGGCAAACATTGCCTCTAAGAAATATATTTTCCAGCTCAATCTTGGAGTGTCTAATTTAACTGAATTGAATTGAATTTCAGTTGCATTGTTTTTTACAAATTGGAGGAATGAAATCTACCCTGAGGATAATTGCAATATTGAAATTATTGAACCCCGTGCTACAGCAAGGAAATAAAAGATGCAGATTACTTGGCACCCAAAGCAGAACGCAGAACTCGCAGTTCTCTAGGTTTGCTTCTCAGCCCAGCAGGAGAACTTTCCAAGAGACAGCCTGGAAAGCAGCACATTCCCTAAACAGGAGGCAGCTCCTGGGCAGCCTGAGCAGAGGGCACACGCCTCCAGTCCTTTTTGACTCTGAGACTGTAGAGCTGGGAGTTGAGAATTGTTGTTTCCTCTCATTATTTCCAACTGTTCTGTAGGAATCAGTCTTCTAAAATGTTATGAGGGACAGAGTTCCACACTGTTGCCAGGCACTTAAAGCAGCCCTCTGTTCACCTGCTGCGTGGAATGGGACTGCGTCCACCTACCCACACCAGCTTTCAAGGCTCTGGGAAGCATTGGTTGCTTTCTGTGGTTCACTCAGTGCATGTTATGAAATAACATGGGAGAGACTCAGACACAGGGAGAGGATCTCAGACACTCGAGTGTTCACTGAGATTAATTGATTAGTCATTGTCACTTTTTGAGAATATATGTAGAGTGGTTTTGATTGGCTCGTAGTGTAATACCATTGCAATTTTGTGATAAAGTCCTGTTACAGGATGGTATATGTAAGAGGAGATGGTAATTTTGGCTGTTAAACAGCAGTTCAATGTACACATCCTGTAAAATTTAGCTAGAGTCATCTCCTTAAAAGATCAGCTCTCTTTTTGGCTCTCATTTATTTAACTTTATTAGGATACATATGCTCTAAGAGAGGGTGTTGTATCTTGCACCACATGCTAAAAGTGAGGGAAACTGATCCATTTGTTCCACATATGTTATCAAACACATATTTAATGTTACTAGCAAACATGTATGTCTTAATGTTTGCCCAAAATGTAAAAGAACGGTTGACCTCTTGAGAAGCAGCACTCAAGAAAGAACACTTTCCATTATGACCTGAGTTTTATACGTGAAGCAATGTACCACCGTGAGGCTTTAAAGGGAATAAACTTAATACACAATGTCTCAATCCATGTGTTTTTGATAGCATTCTTGTAGTTAGTGGTGAATAATTAGGGACATTCCTGCCGATTTACATGAAGAAGCTAAAATACATAGTGGGACGATGTGCATCCAAGAAGCAACTTCTACACGTTTACCATGCATTAGTGAACTGAACAGTACAGTGTTATGCGAGGAGTTAATTCTAAACAGCAAGCTTCTATAAAATTGAAAATATTATTGTTGTTTTATTACTTAGTATCTTGTTTAAGGTGGTGGTTAATTTTCGTTTATGATTAGCATTAAGAAGTGTGATGAAATCTGAATTGCTTTCCACATGCAGCACGTGTACAGTTTCATACTTTCCCATGTGGTTTTCACACTATTTTTTTCATTTGTCAGAACTTAGTATATGGGAGTTCAAAGGAGTACAGAGTTACTTCTTTAGTTACAAACAGCAGAACAGCAGTATTTTTTTCAGGTGGATTTTTTTCGTTCCATTTTTAAGTCAGGATATGAAAGTGATCAGTCAGGCTTTCTTAAGAATGATTGCAGAGGCAGAGATCTGCCTTTATCTTACATTATGAGCAGAATCTTTTCTCCCTGCATTGTGCTTTTGTAATGGTCAAAGTCATTGGAGGGGTCAGGAAAGCATCCTCCAAGGCAAACACGAGTAATTGTTCGGTAGTAACCAGGAGGAGGAGAATGTGCATTGTGGGAAGGTTTAACTTATGAATCGCATAGGATTCAGTTTTGTTTTGTTTATCAGTAACTAGATACACCTTTGTGCTACTTTTAAGTGGCAATATGCATTATACTAGATAATATGAGACTGAAATACATTCTGAGTATGAGTTGCAATTTCCTCCGTTGCTCATAAAATCTGTTGGACCCCAGTGCTTTAAATCCATAAGGCTTCAGTGCATATTTTGGATAGGTGCATTTTTGGTAAACAGATCGCATGATTCGTTCTACATGCAAAAGTAGCATCAGGGTGGTTGTTAACACTAGATACACAGAGAAACATTCCAAAACCTTGTTTTTAAGGTGTTCTTCCGTACTTTGGAACTGCCAGCACTGCCCTATGCATTGAGCTTCTCTGTTAACCATGGGTAATAGCATTTTTATGTGGAATGTTGTTACCGAAGTGAAACAACAGTGCAGTTAAGTGTCATGACCTGGTACATTTTTGGAATAGAGGCAGATGTCTAAGTGAGAGAAATCGACGTAGGGAGTGTAATGTCACCTCATTGAACTGTCTTGTTCACTGCCTAGTCTGATGAGAAGGGAGAGCAGTGCATCTGCATCTGTGGGAAGGGTATTTGTCCAGTAGTGACAGACAAGGTGTGCCAGGACCCCCCTTCTTTCCCTACTCTCTTGGATCTGGCTGTTGACGTAGCTGCTGCTGTAGGTGTTTGGTCTGTTTTGGAATCTTTCTTCCAGAGGATTCACCAGAAAACAGGATGTAGTTCAGCATCTGTCTGTATCCCAGCAAGATAAAGCTGCCAAGGCTGGTTGCTCTGCCAGTCACAGTTGCAGGTGTGGGCTCCCAGCTTCAGCACAGAGTGTTCACTCTTTCCTGGAACTTGCTAACAGCTGTCCTCTAGATAGTATTGAGTAATTATTAGGCTGAGGATGATAAGTATATTTATCTTACATTTTGAAAAAAGTACATATAAGATTGAAATACGTTTTGTATGCTCAACATGACGAGGAACAACTGTTGGATGCGTGCTTTACTGTATGTATTTCTTACTCAATTGCTTTCTGCAGTATTTTGCCCCAAGATCTTTTAGACTGTTTTTTTTTACTCCAGCTTTGCTGCTTCTCACAATCTGGGCCAGAATGTTACCTTAAAAAAGACTTTGACACTGCTACCTCTTTTAAAGAGAAAATAATACTATTTGTAAGTACTGATGCACAGCAAGCAGTATTTTAACAAATATGAAATGCTTTATCTTTAGTGGGCTTGAAACAAGCAACAAAATTGTTGTTAATATTCAATATAAAGGCATGCATGCACAGACATACTCAGGAACAGATACAGACTTTGCTCCTTTCAATAAATCCTAATTTTCTATGGAAGCAATGATGCAATTGTTTTGTTGTTGGCTCACTAGTCACTCGTGGGTCCACTGTGACCCAAATTTGAAGCGAGATGATGGAATAAATAAGGTATCATTAAACAGCTGAACCAACCCAGTAGCTTACTGGTATGAGGAGAGGTTTTTAATTCCTCCTTTCCAGCCCAAACCTTGTGCATGCTCCTTAGCTAGGCCTTTTACCTCTGAATTATAAGGAAAGTGACCTTGAAAAAAAAGAGGTGAGTTGTTTTCTGACGGTTTATCAAGATGGAAGGTTAAGGTGGGCACCCATGCTTGACCGAGGGAGCAGGTGGGGCTGCAAGGCAGGAAATCAAAGGAACAATTGAATCCTCTCTCTCAAGAGGAGCTGTTATATGTTAGATGTGCTTCATTTTCTTATAATACCAGAGTTCTTACAAATCTCACAAAGAAGACAGAAAGCTAGATAAGGAAAGAGATTATTACTAGGGCTCCCAAAAGTGAAAAAATTTGAGCTCACGATTTTTTTGGCACCAGAGGGCTCAGATACGGAACGCAGTCTTTCTAGGCCTCATTGGTTCTGACACTGGTTTTGACTATTCACTTTTAATCGTATTCTGGCAGTTTTCAAATTAAAAAAAATTCAAAAGTTAGCACTCTATTTTGAATTTGTGAAACAATGTTTCGACTCAATATTATTTGACCAGAATTCAGGGTAGCTTTGGCCTTCCTGATGTTGTTTCCTTCAGAAGGTTAACTGTTGCTTTGCTTTAATTTTCACTTTTTTCCAGTGTTAAAGAGTGGCTCTTCAGATAATTATCTCATTTATCTTCTCCCTTCAGTTTGATTTTATTCTCTGATAGGAATTCTTCTAAAGCATTCTTCCTATTTGAATAGTAGTAACAGCAGGAATTAGAAAGAAAATATAATTCTGTATATTCCCTCCTAAATATTTTGTATTGTTCCATCCACTGCCACCTTTTAGTCTTCTCTTCTGGCTTTGTGGTTAACTGTTTTGCTCTGATACAGCAGTTTAGGATTATCTGAAAAATCATTTTGATTTCCATTTTAGAATATTCTGTAGCAGTATTGGTAGATTTGCTTACTGTCACCTCAGGCCCTCACAAAAAGACTATGTCTCACACTCCTTCAGCACTGGCACATGTTGGTCTTGTGGCACAGCCTTCAGAGCCAAGCCGAGTGCAGAATGGATAAGTGCAAGGAAGATCCAGGCAGTGACTATCAATGTATGTGGGATATCAGGGCAAAATATGACCATTAGTACTATGGGATTTTCTTCAGGTCCAGGAGAGCTTTTTGATGGTGCTGTGAGAAGTAGGCTGCTGTAGAATTTTTCGTGAAGAGCTGTAGTGGCTTTGTCTAAATCTATAAATACTGTTGAGTTAGTAAGACCTGGAATTAACCCATATCAGGGCCTACCAGGTGGTTTAGAAGTTGGCGTGGGCCACTTAGTTTCATGCTGTTATGTCTCTAGAGAGTTTGCAAAAATTTAAGTGACATGATTATAGTACTGTTAAGCTGGCATAATTAATATATGGATCAATTCATAAATGCAAGTCCTGAAATAGGGAATTATGGTGGGTAAAAGGAGTAGGTGTCTGAGGGGTTTGTAGTAGCTCCACGTCCAACTGAGAGAGACTTATTTTTATATGTGATGATAAAGACAATCTCACTTTATCCCCTTGAGGATGCCCTTTACAAGGCTGTGTATAGGGGCCATGTGGAAGATCAGCACATCAAAGAGTATCTTGGCTTCAAGGGTGGCCCAGTATAAGCTGATTTTATAAGTCTGTGCATCTTTTGTTTGGGTGCCACCCACTGTAAATCATACAAAATCTATTCCAGAATGGAACCTCATAGTTACCATTACAGTCATCAAATTGCCTAAAAATTGAGATTCATATCTACACAGCATTCAAGTGTTTACAGAGTTTTTCAACAGTATTTTGAGATGTAAAAAAAAAATCGTTATTCAGCATTATTCAGGAGAGAGGTACAGACTGTTTCTCCCTCCACAACAGGATTCTCTGTCTTCTCTCACCATCTTTCTTATTAATTTCATTATCATTCCCACTCCTGGGCTGTGTGTACACTTTTGATTGACTGGTTTTATTGACTTGCACTTGTAAAGCAATAATGTTCTGGGACCAGGTAAGCATAATTGCTGTGTGTAGAGGAGCAGGAGCAGAGCGTGACAGTTTGCCAGTCACCCACTCACCAGTTGAGAGTGTCAGTTTGCAGCTGCGTGCCCTGTAAGGGTCAGTGATATCTGATTAAGTTGTTTGCTTTGTAGATCTCCAAAGATTTAGAATATCTTTTAGGAACATATCCAGAGATTGATGTTTGCCCCCAAGTAATTTGCAAAATTAGTTTTTAAATAAACAGAAATATAGCTTAATTTTTCACATGAGAAGTAACACTAAAATCATGCTAGCATAATACATATATTTGCTTTTCCCTACAAAACCCACATTATTCAGAGGCTGACAAAGAAAAAGGACTTACTGTAGATCTATGTGCATTATTCTGCTTGAATTGATGCAATTTATATCAAAAGATCAGGATTCTTAAATAAAAACTTAATTCAGCATGTATGTTACTATTTATGATGAGTTTCCTTTCTGTGATGACTTTGTGTGAACCACAAGGACAATATGAAAACATTTGACTGCAGTAATAGTGATTTTGTACAAGGTGAAGACTTTAATACAGTTAACATCCATTTATAGACTGCCAAGACACTTTACAGAGAAGGTTAGAATGACTTCTACTTTTTTCTGTACCAGAAAAAGACAGAGTTTTAAATAGTTCTCTACCTGCTGTATGTTATCAACAATATAGTTTCCGTGTTGATGGGTCTATAGATGGCCATGAAGGTTATTGAAAATAACTAGTTATTGCAAACATACAGACTGGAAAGACTGGGAGTTACCTGTGCGCTGTTAACTCAATACTTCTAGATGAAAAGTAATTAAAGGAGGAGATATTTCCTGATTCCAGAAGGTGCTGGTATTTATTTTTGTATTTTTGTTTTGTTCTTTAGTGAGATAGAAGATGAATTCAGCTGAAATCACTGATGATGATGAAGGTAAAATACTATACTTTGTATAATTTTTGATCAGGCAAAAATATTTGTTGATTTAAAGCATTTGTCACCTAATAACGATTGCAGTTGGATCAAGACAAATTACACTAATGTTTTTTAAAAAGTTAACTAAAATGAGGCATTATCTTTGTTAGTCTGCTCTACATCCTTAGTTATTTCTGCTCTACATCCTTCCTCCCCTCCAAAAAAATCTTGCTCCTGTAACATTATTTGTTTGTACTTTAGATTCTTCTTTGGAGAAGAAACTATAATTTGCTGGAAAACTGTATGATTTGACTTTGAGGTGGCCCCAATATACACTTACCATAGAAGTCATAAAAAATAATGAAGTTCTTCAAAACATGTTTTCATAAAAACAAACAAACCACAGAACATTACAGTAAGGATGTCATGGTTTTCGGGAGAAGGTGCTTTATCTTTCTCATCCTTTTCTTTTTTCAGTAAAAATTCCTAAAAAAAATGTGAAAGTAGAAACAGAAAATGAAGATGAAGCTCTAGACTGCTCAGTAACTTCCAGATCTGCTGAGAAACACTCACTGGATGGTGCAGTGACTTGCCTACAGGATTCCAACAAACGGAAACAGACCTCCCTTGGCTGTGATGGGTCAGGAGGCCAGCAGGATGCCTTACCCAGTGTGAAGAAGAGACGCTTTACACAAGAGGTGACTTCTCTATACATGACTGTGATGTTTTGGTTCATATTTCCTAGGCTAAATTCACTGCTGCTATAAGTAGAATGCAAGTCTTCTAAGTAAATTTGCATTGGTAATGAGTTTGTTGTGGCTAATTTTAAGCCAGTTTGCACACAGATGGGTATTCTCTAAATAACATGCGAGTGATCATATTAATGAAGTACAGTTATAGGTTAATTCATTTATGTGAATTATATTTTTCTTGTTCAGCAGATAACATAGGAAGGGGCAATGATTTGGAGTAACTGGGCATGACTGATTACAGTCCCTCTCATGTCAAACAGTCCGTCAGCTGGATCCTGAGTGGTAGAATCTGGACTGTAATTCTTTCTTCTGTAATAAAGATTTAATGTCAGTGAGACCAGTATAAATTAGTGTATTTGAAGGATAAAAACGCAGGGATGCAGAAGATTTCTGCCATATCAAGAGTGGAATGTATTACAGCATCTGCTGTGGCATCCCACTTGAGACAATCCAGATCTTTCTCTAGCCAGTGAAGGAGATGCCTAGTCTTTTCCATTATCCTGATCTTGTGTTTTGCCTCTCTAGCAATGGCAGATTTTAATTAATCTCTGCTGAAATTGAGCAAGTTTCTTTTTGTCCTTGTTCTTTTCAGTAGGTAGAGCAATGATCATCTCTTCCTGTAAAAATCTTCTGCATGTGGGAAAATTTGTGTGATGTTGTCCACCCTCAGTCCTTCCTTTCCGGGATTAAAATTCTTTTTTTCAGCTCTTCTTCAGGAGTCACCTTATATTTTTGTTGTTCTGTTTGAGAGTCCAGAAAGACTAGTGTCTGGTGTTGGATAGTCACATCTCTCCTGCCACCCTCTAGAGCAGTATAGTGACCTCCTGTTTTTCACACTCAGCACTTTATTAAAATAACCTAGATTCAAATTCATCCTCTTTTGAATAACTTCAGGCCCTGGGTTATATTTAGTTTGTGACCTATCCTAATGCACGTATCCTTTTCTGCTCCTCTGCTACCTAGCTAGTTACTCCATGTTGCATTTGCACATTTCTTGCCTGGTTTATAGCCATAGTTCTCTGTGATTCTTTTTCTTGACTATCATCTCTCTGACTTCTTAGGCCTGTTTTTTTCCCCCTGAATGCCTGTGGTAGGTAGGTTTTAATCTTATTACACGGTTTCTTTCTTTTCCTTTCTCTTTCTTTTTACAATTGTTTTCCTTACATTCAGATTCTTAAAAGAGCTTTATAATAGTTGCTGAACTGTGCTTGCTTTGCATTTTCCTGTTTGCCATTAATAAATTTTAAAATTTAATTTGAAATTAATTATAACTTTGGATTTGTAATATCAGAAGTTGACCCAGTAATAACGATGAAAATTCATTCTTGGCTGACCCCAATGAATCAGCATGTTTAGTTAAATAACCAACCAGAAATAGTCCTCAATCTTAACAGCATTTTTTAAGTTAATTACTTCTCTAAAACAACCAATATGTTGTTTTAATTGATGACTTTATTAACTATTTCTATTTAAACAGTGTAAAAACCTTAATTATTTTAAAGAGTGGTGTGTTTGTATATTTTTACTGCACGTCACATAGGCATCTATCTATGATATAAACAGAGCTGTACTTCTGTTGGGCTGGTAATTATATTACTAAATTACTTTTTATCTGAAGACTTCTTTTTTTTTAAAATTTTGAATGCCATTTCATAATCAGGAATTAATTTTCCATTATTTTCTTTAAAAAAACAAAGTATAGAAGATTGTAAGTTTTAAAAAGTTATGTGCAGGACTTTTCCATATTCTTATGTGTCTGAAGGAATCTATGTCTCTTGCACATGTATTTATTTATTCTTTACTCCTGTGTTTGAATACTATGCGCTGTATTCTTACAGATATTTAGACTTTGGTCATTAAGCATACAAAGGTCATAAGCATTGAACAGAACAATAACTAAGCGACTTTTAAAACTTGGCTTAGGATTCCGAGAGAGAATGTGAGAGCCTATTTCACAATTTCTTGCATTGGTCCGTGTTTTGCAAAATACTGCACTTTGCAAATATTCATAAAATGTTTAGAACATAAAAACTTGCTGTGCAACTGTAGTATAAAAGGTATAAAAAGCAGCACTATCTTTAATACATGGAGTCTCATAGAACAATGTCTTTGCTTCTTTTTTGATAGTACATTGGAACTGCTCATCTTAAATGGATGCAGTATTATCTGAAATTCATGGATGTTTAAAGATCAGTGTTACAGAAAAGTAATTAGTTATATTGGAGAATTTACAAAAGCCATGTATTTATGGTGTGGATAGTTCTGTTCCCAGATGGAAACTATAGACAAGATAATTAAAAGCAAAATAAAAGAAATGAGAATGCATCTGAACTAAAATATCCTTAAATATTTTTAGGGCCCAAATGTTTTGTCATCTGCTAGGAGAACATTGGCTATGTGTTTCTGAAATGCAAATCCATCCTGCAGCGAGATCCAGCCACTGGGAGCTGCATCAGTAAAAGCAGAAGTTCAGCTGCCATTGTAGTGAAGATCTGCTGTAGTTCTTAGCATGAGCTCCAGAGCACCATGTCCAAAACTGAGACTTCAAACTTTGATGATCTTGCTGTCAAAATAATGAATTCATGTTCTTTAATACACATTCTAGTATTGATTTTGCCTGACTTTGTGTGTAGGGTGCACATTAATAGATGTTACCCTGGTATTGCCAAGTTTTATTATATCATTAATTAGGGAAAATAAGCAGTAGGAGGTCAAATGAGAACTGACAGATACCTGGTGGCCCGTGGCAAGCTATTTAGTAGCACGGTATTTTATTTAGTAGTAGAGAAGGAATTGAAAGAGTCATACACTGTTTCTGAAGGAATATTTGTTACACTCACTTAACAGGAGTGTTAATGGAAAAGTGACTTAGGTGGTAAGTCTCACTGGTTGTGTAAGAAATGTTTTGTTTTGTTCTTTAGATCTGAAGTAGTAAAAAGCTTTGTCATTCCCTGACTGGGGATCAGTACTGTGCCTCTTGTCAGTGGAGATTTTCATGGCCTGCTTTCAGGTGATGTCTGTGTGGCAGAGAGCTCTGTTACCACCTGGAACCACCTCTGTTTCTTCACTGACAAGTCCAGGTGGCGTATGACAACTTCAGTCCCAGCTTAGGAGCCTGCAGTTTGGTGGGGGCAGTGTGGATTTCAGTCTGGTCCCAGTTCTGTAGCAGTCACTGTTCTGGCTTTATAATGAGTAGGACTGGAGTGGGACAGTCTTCTAAATGGGACCTGGAAGTCAGGTGTCCTAGGCACCATAACAGTCAGGGATTCTGCACACTGAAATACATCGCCTTGGCATTACGTTTTCATTTGGTCATCTCTCCACACAGGTTTGGATGTGCAAACACAAGGGTTTGTGTGTAGGATGAAGTGATGTGAGTGAGAGCAGAACTTGGAAACAGCTTCAGTTTAATTGAATGCTGGTTTCTAAACTTGGAGTGGAGACCAGCTTGTTCTTTCTGAGTCTCCTTTGAATATACATTGCATTAGAAATTAAAAAATAATTAGATTAAATTTGTCACTGCAGTAAGCAGATGCCAAGTGTTGAGTGCACATAGGGACCACATTGATTTCATGAGTTACAGTTCTGTTTCTTAAGAAAGAAACCTTAATTCGTCCTTCACTGTAGGACATAATGGGGTCTTCACTAGAATTTCAAATTTCTAGTGGCTCTCAGCTCAGACCTGAAGTCTGTGTTTCATTTGTTTTAATACTTGAATGCAAATTCTGTATTTCTTTATCTAATTAATGTTCTAAAGAACAAGCCAAGAAAATTTTTTCCATATGGAAACATTTGCAAATCTGGAAGTGTTTTCTCATGTTTAAGTTCTGTGTGTTGGATTTTGATTCTGTTGTATCTGCTTAACTTTTAAAAATCATTTGCAATATCCACGTGTTAGCAAAAAAACCCCCCAAATCACTCCGGCCCTGCGTATCTGCTGTGAAATGATGAAAATGCTTGGTTCCAATTTCAAGCAATAAGGAATAATTACAAATAATTGAGAACATAAAGTCCTTAAGAATTCATTACTGGTTTTATATTATATATAAATTTGTATAGTTTAAATAATTTAGAAAGTTAGAAATCCATGAGTCTAAACTTCCTTGCCTTTCAGAAATAAAGAAATCTTCTGTTAGGCATCCTTTTTAAAAAGATATAGTACCAAAGTACTTTAAACTTTTTTATTATTTAAATAGAATACCTTTTAAAAATTAAGTCATTTCTAGGATTTGTTTAGTAGTTCTGCACCATTATAAAGATTTTTTAAAACATGTATATAAACCTTTCACATCAGAAAAAAGTGAATAAGCATATTTTGTGGTTTATAGCCTTTGTGACATTCTCAAAAGCTAACCTAAAGAGAGTGCTGGAATGTTAAATGTTAAATGCAGTTGTTGGAGGCAATGGCAAGGTCACAGGACTAGGAGTCAGAAAATCTAGATGCTATTCTTGGCTCTGTTGCTGACTTGTTGCCACCCAAATTCTCTACAGCCCAAGATTCTCATATGCAAGGGGAAGCCTAATGATACTTAATTTGGGGGAGTAATTAGAGCTCTGTGGGTAGAGAGTACTAGGAATTATTATTGCATTTCTATTCCATGGAGAAAACCATGAGCCAAAAAAAGGAAAGTAAAAAGGGAACCTAAATAACACTTTTGTGTATTTTTATTTTTCTTAGTGAATTTATTAATTTTTTATTATTTAACACAAATCCTCTGGAGAAAATTTGACTTTGCATATTTATGTAAGAATGTGTGCTTAAGGGGCACATATTTATAGCTAATACCTTTAAGGCAATCTTACTAATACAATATTTATTCATTTGAAGGGCTCCCTGTCAAACATGAGGAACAGAGATGCTGGCTCACCCACTCAGGTAAATGCAGAGCAGCCAAACAAGAACAAGAATTCTAATGTAACATGGCTCTGTGAAGAAGAATCCTTTAGTGACATAATCACTCCATCTTATAAAAAACCTCTCTATGGCATCTCACACAAAATCACAGAGAAGAAGAACCCACCAGGAGCAGAGCAGTTTGCTTCTTACGAGTTGTTTGAAAAAATCAACCCCAGCAGTCCCTCGCAAATTCGGACTTTGAACGATCAACGCAAAAGAGACTCGGCCGCAGCCATTGCAGTAGCAGCAGCCACAGCAGATTCAGAATCAAATATATATTCTTTGATACAGAAAATGTTTTACACACTGAACACCCTCAATACCAATATGACTCAGCTTCACAGTAAAGTTGACCTGTTGTCTCTGGAGGTTAGCAGAATTAAAAAGCAAGTCAGTCCAGCAGAGTCCGTTGCTGACTTCAAGCCTCCCCCGGAGTACCAGCTGACTTCTGCAGAACTCAAACAAATCATGGATCAAAGCACATCAGGCGGAGACCTGGCTTGCCGGTTGCTCGTGCAGCTCTTTCCAGAGCTCTTCAATGATGACGAGTTTGGCAGGAGCTGCAGTGCGTGTGGCTTTCTCAACAAAAGGAAACTTGAATCTCTTCATCTGCAGCTTATTCGTAACTATGTGGAAGTTTGTTATCCTTCTGTGAAGAATACAGCTGTGTGGCAGCTGGAGTGTTTGCCTCAAGTCAATGATTTTTTCAATAGATTTTGGGCTCAAAGGGAAATGGAAAACAGTCAGCAGAATGTGCAATCATCCAGTTTTTATGAGACTGGGCAGGTTGAATCCTCTCATTTTATGGAGGATAAAGATCAGGAAGAAGCTTTGTCCTTGGATAGGAGTAATGTCATTGCCTCAGATTACATGCTGGATGCTCAGGATCTCAATGAGTTTTTAGATGAAGCTTCTTCACCAGGGGAGTTTTCTGTTTTTTTGTTACACAGACTGTTTCCAGAACTCTTTGACCACAGAAAATTAGCTGAAAGGTACAGCTGCTTTGGAGACTCTGGAAAACAACTGCTGGATCCTCATCGGCTTCAAATAATCCGTAGGTACACTGAAATTTACTTTCCAGATGTGCAAGAAGAAGAAGCCTGGTTGCAGCAGTGTGTTCAGCGAATAAATGATGAGCTTGAAAGTACGTATATGGATGGAAGTGAATGTGACCAGATGAGGGATGACTGTTACGATTCTTCTAGTTTACCAGATGATGTATCAATCATAAAAGTGGAAGACAGTTTTGAATATGAAAAGCCTGGCAGACGGTCAAAAAAAATTTGGCTTGTACCCATAGATTTTGATAAACTTGACTTTCCCCCTCCTGATTTTGATGTCCCTGTCCCAGATTACTTATTGAACAAAGAACAGATTAAAAGCATCTATGAAAGCAGTCTTTCCATAGGCAACTTTGCCTCTCGATTGCTTGTTCTCTTATTTCCTGAACTATTTACTCATGAAAACTTACGGAAGCAATACAACTGTAGTGGCTCTTTAGGCAAGAAACAGCTCGACCCCACTAGAATTAAATTAATTCGACATTATGTGCAGATATTGTACCCCAGAGCAAAGAATGACAGAGTGTGGACATTGGAGTTTGTTGGGAAGCTTGATGAGAGGTGCCGACGCAGAGACACAGAGCAAAGGCGCTCGTACCAACAGCAACGGAAAATCCACGTGCCAGGGCCCGACAGGAGGGAATTTCTCACCTATGCAATAAACCCTGAGAGATTTCGGGAAGAATTTGAAGGGCCGCCTCTGCCACCGGAAAGAAGTAGCAAGGATTTTTGCAAGATACCACTCGATGAACTTGTTGTTCCTAATCCAGACTTCCCTGTGCCTTCTCTGTATTTGCTGTCGGATAAGGAGATAAGAGAGATAGTGCAGCAGAGCCTGTCCGTCGGCAACTTTGCTGCCAGGCTTCTCGTAAGACTCTTTCCTGAACTCTTTACTCCGGAGAATCTGAGACTGCAGTACAACCATTCAGGTGCTTGTAATAAAAAACAGCTTGATCCCATCAGGCTGAGACTGATCCGTCATTATGTGGAGGCAGTTTATCCTGTGGAGAAAATGGAAGAAGTGTGGCATTATGAATGTATACCGAGCATCGATGAAAGGTGCCGGCGTCCTAACAGAAAAAAGTGTGATATACTGAAAAAAGCTAAGAAAGCAAAAAAAGTGACAGGCTCTTTAAACTGCTAAGACTTTGACCACTAAATTATTGTCAAGGGTATGCCTTGGTTTAGACTGAAGGGCCTGTCGGGAGCTGAGGGTTCTCAGCATGTAGGACAGTCAGGCACTAAATTTGTTGCGTTTCAGTGTGTGTGTTGCATTTCTGTTGGCACCGCAGCAGTGGGAAGTGGCTGACTACATTTGTACATGGGTAAAGACCATCAGTGACAGCTATCAATGACTCGCTAAGAGCATGATATTCACTGGTGCAAATACATGTGTTATTGCTCCACTCCCCATTTCTGCATCTTTCTTTTCTATCACTTTCTAATAATAAAGAATTTTTTTTAATGGTTGTGCTCTTCAAGAGCAGTTTTTCATTTTACCGTTATGAACAGTATTTTTAATTAATTTGGATTTTGAAATGTGTAGACTAAGTTTAATTTAAATTTGAAAGTGTCATTTTCATTGGAAATCATTAGAATATTAGACTTTGCTTCTACAGTAACTGCAGCTTCACACTTGTTTTGTTCTTCATGATATTGAGGTACTGAACATTATAATACTGTGTCAAAGAGTGGGTCAGAATGGTGTCATTTGCATTTTTGACTGTTACGTTGGTTTTATTTCTAAAATCAAGAATTTCCTGTTGAAGAATTGAGACATGAGCATAGACACTGTGTGAATGGGGGTTTTTTGTATTGACACCACAAACTTTATCCTGCCCCTGTGAGTTCTGTTATTGTTTTGTCCAGTGTAACTGCTGGAGTGACTGAGAATCGCTCATCTTGAGTAAAGTCAGCAGAACAGACCCAAGCCTATACCCAGGGAATGTCCTCCCATCACCTGCTTGCCACCCTGTTTGTAAAATAGCAAAAGCAGCAGCAACATCAAAAAGACCTGAAACAAGAACTTAAAAAATTTTTAGACCTTACTTTCTATCAAAATCATGATTCCAGAGGTTTCCAGTGTTGATATTGAATTGCATATATAAAAAGTATGTGCAAAGATTGGTTTTGCGGTGAAATCCAGTGTTTCAGGGTCCCAGCTTATGAGCTGTGGTAATGTAACTCATTCTTTCCATGAATGCAGCAGCATCTGGATATTTTAGGTGTAGGGATATGGAACTCCCTCACTTTGCCAAACTGATTTTGTGTAATCAGTAGCTATTTGGAGACATAACTGTGTATGTATAACTTAGGTTCGTATGGTCAAGTTTGCATCATTAATATGTTTAGATGTAACAAAGACCACCCAGAACCCAATATGAATTTGCTGTATGACTTGTCACTGAAGAGTGCTACTTTAAAACTTTCCCTTTCTTTTTAAAAAAAATTTAATACTGATAGAAATGGTGAGAGAGAGTCAAATATGAATTCTTAATACAGTAAAGACAGTGGTTGCCTACAGAGCATCACTGGAACACCTTGGAGCAAATTGTTAATGTTCTCTGTGGTCCTTTTCTGTTGTTTACTTACATGGGTCATAGCAAATTTTAAGTCAGTTCCAGTGTAATTTTCTGTTTTAGCATTTATAGGGAAGTACAAAATATTTGATATTTTTACTTCAGATTTTTAGAATTTATTGTTCTTAGACTCATATTGATCCCTTTAAAAGGAAAACAATATGGTTTTTCCTAATGGCAAGAACTAGTAAACGTATTGTGTTAAACTGGGAGTAAATCATAGTTAGTAGCATTTGCTCATTTTGCCCATATGCTAGAAACATTCTCAGAGAATGTATGAAAAAAGTCATGAATGTATTAAATAACACATTGATACTGTTTATATCCATTTAAATGTTTCCTGTTGGTTTAAGTAATACCAGACCATACTCAAAATGGATATCAGAGCAAATACGGCTATAATAAATCAAAATCATTTTACCAAAGATAAAGAACCGATATCACAATGTCTGCATCTGTTCATTTTAGTGCATAAATTTATCCAATTGAATGTATCAGAAACCAAGGCTCTCTTGTCATTGTATGCTACCTAGAAACTCTATGAAAATTTTTTTACATGCACTTTTATGGGATATATAAAATTAAAGATGATCTTAATGGCTGTTTAATTTGTGGCTGCAAATGGCTGGCCAAAAGGTAAGAAATACAATTTTATTTTCTTATCTTAATGTCATACATTTCACCACTTAGTGATGTCAAAGCTCCCAGAAGAATTCGATATATATTGAACTTTTTTACAAGGGATAGGTGTTACTAGCTAGCATCCAAGTTTGAGACATACTGGCTTTTACTGTAGATGTTGATATTACAAAATCAGTCCATTGATATTATCTAAAAAGTAGTGAAAAAAACAGTTTGACAACTTTGACCATAAAAATGGTAATTTTTGAAACTGGGTATAAAAATATTTTTGTTGTGGTTTTTTTCTCTTATTGCTGTGTACATTCCTTTTGTCCAACTCTTCACAACCCTTTCATGATTCATTTGATTGTATGGTTTATAACTGATATCAAGAAAATACAGACATATAAATAGCGGCATAGTTCACTAACAGAAGCTCTTGCAGTGCATCTGAAGTACAGCCACTTCATCCAGTTGGTCAGTCTTGTAAATATATTAAAGGTATATTATTTTCATACAAGAGAAATGTTGTCTGTTGATTGTTCAGGTACAGGCAGGATTTTTTCATATAAAATCTCTTGCTAAGGTCTAAGATAACCTTAGCTATTCAGACAAATGCATAAAGGAAAACACCCCAGTTTGCTGCAGTCATTTAAAAATATTATTCTGTCTTTCAGACTTCTTCTGTTTAAAGGGATTAACTTAAAATTTTGAAAGTGAAACTGTGATAGGAGGGTTGCTGGATATTTATTGAAGTGTTGGGCGCATACATAGCCATGCACACTGACTTCCTATGGATAAGCATTACTTTCTACCTGCGCAGTTAAGGTGGGTATCAAGTGTCTCTACTTCTTACAGTGTAAATAGATCAGCTTTCAATAAGGATTGAATAGCCCATTTCTAAGCTTTCTAAATGAAGCAGTGTAATATGTATCATAATTCTTTATTTTTGCATCTTATTTTTGCATCTTATGCATTTTCTACAACTTAAACATTTCCTTAGAAGTTCTGTAAAAATGTAGAACAGCACATCAAAAGGGAGGTGAAGTATAGCTCAGTTTATTGCCTGTTGAGTATATTCAGGTGATAGAATCAACAACAAATGTGTTGGCAAATGAGAAAAATCTTTACTTGAAATCACTTTGTTAGGCTGATGCAGTACAGCCGACAGTGTTTCATGTTCTAAGAAATGTTTGTGCCTTTTTAAATCTTCAGAATGCATATAATTTATTTCTAGGTACATTTTTGAAACCTGTTGTTTGTCTCTTCAGTTATTGTTTGATGTTTATGTTGTAGCAGTGAGAAACAGAATTGTGTGCTCAGTGCTCTACAAAGGCACACCAGGTCTAGTTGCATGCTGGAAGGGGCTAAAATGAATTCTACACCTCAAGAAGCCCAGAAAATAATGTGCAGGTTTTATTTATAATTTATTTTCATTCAGAATTTGTTTTGCTGATTAAAGCAATGTGGAACAGCTGGAAAATTCAGTGTCTTAAACTTGCCTTGAGGTTAGGGCATAAATTGACAAGTGTTCTTACAAAAGTACATTTTAGTTGATTGCACTTAAAATTTATGGAAGAACAAATGTGGCAAGTTTTTCTGAGTAAATGAAACAAACTCCATCACTGTCATTGCAAACATTTCTTTACTGCCTTTGTTTGACTTTCTGATTTTTTTTCCATTATTACTGCAAATCAGCACCAATGGAGTTACACATTTTTCCTCAGAAACATTCTGAAAGTATCTTTTTTAATGTGCCTGAACTTGATAAAAATGAATAGATGAAGTGATGGTTTAGTTTCCTCTTAATTCTCCCTTAAAATTGACTTTGCCAAGAAAGGCAGAACAAGCAAGAAATACAGTTTTGTCTTCATCCTTTCTTACCTACTTTTTTTGTTGTAGTAGATGTTAAGACAGATACATTTCTAGTGGTTATAGTGCTTTCAAATCCTCATTTTGCTCTAAAATTCATTCATCTAAACTTCTCACTGGTAGTAATAATCTTAATTTCTTATAGAAGTGTCTCACAGAATACATAATACCTATCTTAGTCAGAGCTCACGTAAATCTTTTTCTGAGAGGTCGTCTCTCCTGCAGCAGCGTGCCAGCTGAAGGAGCTGCCCTGGCTTTGCCCGTTCCAGTGCTGGAAGCAGATGACTCCTAACAAAACCAAACTTCCATCACATTCACATTTTCCTTGTACCTCATCTGACTGGCAGAAGATTAGCCCTTACACTGTATTATTTTTTGTCCACTATATTGCTTTTCATTTTTGTCATTTTCTAGTCATTTCTAGCTAATGGCCATGAAAGCCTGTGACATGAACAGACTTGCTTTCTCCATTTCCTCTATTCCATCATGGGACTCTGGTCCCCACTGAGCATTTCTCTTTGATTAACAATTCAGAAGTAAGAACTTTGATTCCTGTGGGAAAGGAAGAACTGTAATAGAAGAGAAATAAAGCTGTTCTTTTCCTACTTCTCCCCTTTCTACCCACACTCCAAGATGAAATTTAATCAAGCAATTTTTTAGCTATGCTTTTAGCTGTGTTTTCCTGAATTTCTGTTTTAAAATTTAGTGAAACTGACTTCCCAGGCATAAAATGGGTGAAATAACTACATGTCCAATCACACTAAAATTGATGTTAATAGATGGAAACAAATTACTAGTGAATATTGGAGGAAGATCAGCTAATTAGTATCTATACACACAGAACACACGCATACAAATGTCAAGTAATCACTCCTAATTTCCTTCACAAATTCCATTATAGCAAAGCAACTGTTTGTCCTTGTTTCCAGAGGCATTTTGTAGTCTTGTGTGTTAGTGCTCACTTCTCTGGAAGGCAAAATATTCCTGTAATTGTTACCCTTTCAGGAATGTCCCACTTAGGTTAGCTCACATGGTAGTATGTTAGCGAGGTCTACAAATGTTTCCTGTGAGAAGAAAATCGTAAGGTAACTGTCAGCACTGTGAATGAGTCACTTGGTAGGATTGCATCTTACATTTGAAATCTGTATAAAACCAAGAGTTAGGTGTTATGTCATGTAATGTCCCTTGCCTCTTGATCCCTATCTCTGCTTGTTCCAAGAGTTCAAACAAAGGAGGGTCTTGCTCCCTGTAGTGCTTGTCTGTGTGCAGAAGCACTGGAAACCAATGAATTTTAGCTTCGGTAGTGCTCAGATGTGCATGGCTCACATGCATCCCTTTGCATTCCTTTCCCTTCCGTGTTAAGCACTGTAATTTGGTAGGTGCTGAAGGCAGACTGTCCTGTTCCGACATGCCATTACAGGAAAAAAAACAACCAACCCCAAGAAATAAAACAACAAAAAACCCAAGCCAACCAACTAACAAAACCCCAAACCCAACTCCCCACCAGAAACATTTTGGTGCTTTTCCATTCTTAAAAAAAAATAATAATTACTTATTATGTGTGGCCTGAGGGGTCGGGGAATACACCCTGCCTCCCTCTGTCAGTCTGTGGGCAGCACTACTCAGAACCTATTCAGGAGTGTCAGTATATGCCTGCTTTAGTTGACCAGGCTTTCTTCTGCCAGACCCAAGTCCAACTCCTGTGGGAGCAATTCCCCACTATTCCTTCACAGGGCTCTCTGTCCCATGCCCTGCTCCATAATGTGGGCTGGCCCACGTGCAGCAGATTCTGCAGCCATGTAGCACTGCTCCTGCAGCAGGTGAGACGCAAAGCTGCCAGGTAATGCTGCAGGCTGTGCCAGGGACGACGGGGTCCTCCACCCACAGTCTGACAGTGCCTGCTTCGTATGGGACCAGGCAAAGTCATCTGGATCATCCATCTGTGCAAGGGCATGCAGGCTGGACATTAAAGGTCCATGCCTTGACATCCAGCATGAAGTTGGATTTAACTGTGATTAATGCAGAAGTGGCTTGGACAGCACAGTCATCTGGGCAGCCTCCTGTGAACTTGTCAGTCACTTCTCAAGCTGTCCACGCTTTCCACCTCTCAGCAATTTCTCCATGAAGAAGCCCTTTCATATAGTTCCCACCACACAGAGTGGTTGATACCCAGATCACTTTATGTGTGCTTTACATGCCCCCTGAAAGTCCAGCAAAAACTGGATGTGGCTTGCCTGTTCCTACACCTCCCAGAACACATGCTGCCCCTGCTGACCCTTCTTTGGGTCACAGTTTTAGCTCACATGATGTTTAAAGGCTGCAGAAACAAGTGCAACCTGCATAGCAGTGTCTGACCCCAATAAAAAGGTCTGATCAGTAGAAAAGCTTTTATCCAGGACAGATCAATGTAGCCAAGTGGAGCCGCTACTCACCTTCCTGCTGTCATAGTTTTCCTCTGAGATCACCCTGCCTTGTGACTGAAGCTTTCTATTTTGAAGCACATGGGTACAGTTCCCTCCCCAGCCATTTCAATCCTGAAACCACAGAGGGCTGTCTCACGCATCACAAGACTCCTTAGGAAGTCTGCCTTTCTTTTCCTTAGCTCATACCACTAGTGGATTAACACTTAAAACTTATGAAAGCCTGTTTCTACCTTCCACTGTCAGTGAGGACCTGGTTTTGGTGGCAGTCATAATCACAGAATGATTTGAGCTGGACAGGACCTCTAAAGATCATCTAGTTCCAACTCCTTGCCATGGGCAGGGACACCTTCCACCAGACCAGGTTGCTAAAAACCACATCCAACCTGGCCTTGAAAACTTCTAGGGATGAGGGATCCCCAATTTCTTTGGACAACTTGTTTCAATGTCTCGCCATCTTCAACATTAAATACATATATACATACGTACATACATGCATATATATATATAAAAAATAAAATTCCTATATCCAATATAAATCTATCCTCTTTCAGTTTAAAACCAGTGTTCCTTGTCCTGTCACTACAGGCTCTAATGGAAAGTCTGTCATCATTAGGAACAGGCTAGGTCTTGATTGCTTGTGCTCTTTAGTTTCCAAAAGGCTTTTCCAGAAGTCAAAAATTTAACTTTTTGGTGTAATACTGTATTTATATTCTGTCCAATTCAAGAAATTACCTTGCTAAGTGCTCTTTCTTATGTTAATGGCTCTCTGGGATGCAACTTCCTTGCTCATCTTGGATGCCAGGAGGGTGTTAACTTTTTTGTTGTTGTTACTGTTTTTATCCTGCACCGAACAGACCCTTTCAGAAAGTGAATTTCTTGATACATGCCTTAGCTACTTCCAAGCCCCAGAGCATTCCTGGCATTTTTTGAGTGGGGTCTTCCTCTGGTCCTGCATGCTCTGGTTTAAGCTGCCACTGGCGGAGGTGACAGGTGGTGTGTACAAGCATTTGACAGGTTGCTGAACAGCAGCTGGAGCTCACTGACGTATTACAACACACCTCTCTACTTGTTTCTCTCAGCACCCCTGGAGATTACGGCAGACACTTAGAATAGCAAGAATAAGTACAACTGGGGAACAGAGGATGCATCTCATTTATTTCCATAGCAGCTGATGCAAGCTCCAACAGTGGTGACAGCAATGCCCACAATGAAAGTACAGCCTGCTGTCTTCCTCTGGGTGTTTGCTCTGCAGAGTTCCTTCACTTCTGCAGAGTAAGGATCACCAAAATCCCCTAGGGAAGTTTTCCAGGATCATGTCCTCTTAAGAACCACTTTTTTTTAAAGGTCACTATGCCTGTAAATCAACAGCTAGACATGTATCTGCATCTTTAAACATCTACACAATCAGAAAAAAACCCCAAACCAAGCAAAACAAAATGAAAAGCTAAAATCCAACCAAACAAAGAACAAAACTAAACAGAAAACAAACAAACAAACAAGCCAAAACAAAACCAAAAGCCAAACCAACAAAAAAACCCCCACACATCCCAGCTATGCCTGAAGAAAGCAAGAAATTATTTTAAATCCTTCACTCAGCAGCCATCACTTTGAGGCTATGAAGAGGTACACCCTGCTTAAACCCAGCTATTGAGTAGCTGTTGGCATGAAAGAAAAAGTGTTGGAAAATGCTCCTGCTGCCTCATCAGGGCTATCTTTGTCCTTCTAGGGTCTCCAGACTAGATTGGAATGAACTCAGACTGGATCAACAGTAGCTACCTGCTCCTACTGGCCAGCTTTACTGCAGACACACATCTGTGTGCGACTGTCTAAACATACATAAACAAAAAATCTGCGTGCTTCACAGTTCATCCAACAAGTTCTGTTGGAGGAAGCACATGTTTAATGTCACCAGTGCAAGTGGTTATTCCTGAGATGCCTGTCCTAAGTGACAGTATTTTCCTGAATTAATACAGACGTGAGCTTCTCACCCCAGTATGATCTGACCTTTACGCAGCTCCTTAAAATGCCTAAGTATTAAATAAACACCTAAATGCCACAATGAAATTAATACATGGCAATCTGAGATTTCATCTTCCTCTGCATGGTTAGTTAAACAGTAAAAATCAGTGGTGCTACAGTCAGCTCCTACTGATCTGTCTTCTCCATGAGAGGACAGTATCACTCTCATGATTTACTCATAACTTCCTGACACACCTGGTGAGAAGACTAGCCTGGCTGAACAGAGAGCTTTGGCTGGAACTCTCCATCTGTGATAAAGCAACCTCCTTAATGGATGAGGGAAAGGCTGTGGATGTTGTCTACGTGGACTTTAGTAAAGCTTTTGACAACAGTTTCCACAGCATTCACCTTGAGAAACTGGCTGCTTATGGCTTGGACAGGTGCACAGTTCACTGGGTAAAAACCTCTCTGGATGGCTGGGCCCAGAGAGTGATGGGGAATGGGGATGGTCTCTTCTCCCAGACAACAAGTGATTTGACAAGGGGAAATAGCCTCAAGTTGCACCAGGTGTTTTAGATTGGACATTAGGAAAGATTTCTTCACTGAAAGGGTTGTCAAGCAATTGAACAGGCTGCCCAGGGAAGTAGTGGAGTCACCATCCATGGAGGTATTTAAATGGCATGTAGATGTGGCACTTAGAGACACAATTTAGTGATGGGCTTGGCAGTGCTGAGTTAATAGCTGGACTCAATGATCCTGTCTTTTCAACATAAACTATTCTGATTCTATGATCCTCTGTCACCATGAAGTTTTCCTGCTTAGAAATATGCCACTGCAATCAGTATCCTGCTGGATTCTTGGCATAGCAGCAGCATATGTAAGCATGAAGTTGGTACTGTTAACCTTTAATCAAGATTAAATAATGAGAAAGGAAGCAATTTTACATAATTGAGGGCTTTAGTCCTAACTATTTCATGAATATAGAAATAAAACAAAGAAAGCCATTTTGCTTCATGTGATGTGAGCTTTAATGTAACCTTTCTGATTAACAAAATTTGACAGCAATTAAATAGTGATCAAATCAGTCTTTATTGATTCATTATTTATAAGAAACTTCCTGGAAATATAAGTGTTGGATCTTTTAACTTACAGTACCACAAAACAAAGCTAACAGCAAAAAGTGACAGGCTTTATTGCATGATTATTGATGTATGCAGGAGAGCGAGATAACATTCTGACACAAGCCCTTAAAAAAGGGTACTGTAATTTTGTTCAACCAAAATTCATATTTAACAAAAAAAAAAAGTTTTTCTGCAAAAATCTTATGCTGCCACATGCAACCTCTTGTTACTTAAGTACATCTTGCTTGGGCACTTTTAAGTTTTTCCAGCGCCTCAAAATGACTTTGTATTTTTCACTTTCAGTTTTGTCAGATAATTTTTTTAAGACTACCCGCATAACTACAGCAGTTCCTGTTTCTTTATCTTCACCTATTATGAGATCCAGTGTGTCACCAAGTTTCACCTGGAAACAGAAAGAGAAGATGAGAGATTATAAACATTCCCTGGGGAAAACAAATGCCCGCAATCTTCCTTTCTTTCCACTTAATATTCTTATCTCACAAGAGAAGAGGAAGGCAGCCAATACCAGACCTATTATAGATCCTCCAGCTATGAACTTCTAGGAAAGCCGTGGCAATACGCAATTCCTTGTCTCATGACCTTCCCTGCCAAGAGCTTCACTCTCTGTGTTATACAACCAACACCTAACTCTCCAAAAAAGGTTTCATGTATGTCTCTTTCTCCTGAAGTGTGCTTCCCACCCATCTTTTTTTGTCAACACAGACACAAAACAGCAAAATGCAAAGTTCCTCCTCGTGCCTTTAAAACAGTTTAAAGTGTTTCAAAGAACAGAGTGCTCAGCAATTACCTGTGCTCCTCTCAAAGGTCATGGATGCAGCACACCTCTCATACTCCAGTCTTAACTCTATGGGATCAGGAATCAAAACTTATCATATTGCCCTTTGATGACAGTAGCCACCACCAAGGATCATCCTCACATAAAGAGTTGGCAGACATGTCTGGTGACCCTTCTGGCTCTCTCCTAACTGTGGTCCTGTGTGCTCTGTTACAGGTACAACAACCTTCCCTCAGCTACCCCAGTTTCAATCCCTTTCTATCATCAAACTTCCCCTTTTTCTTTAATCATGTGCCTGCTCCACCAGTATCTCAGATTTAATCACTGCTACTTCATCAACCTTGCATACATATCATCGCTTCCTTCAGCAACTTAAAATGTTCTGTCCTTGCTGCCTTCTCCTGACTTTCAGCCTTAGATTTGACTCTCCAACCACACCAGTTTCCTGTCTGCCTTAGGAAATAACGTTTTACCCAGGGAACCAGTCACAACATCCCCCCCAGGTGGAAGTGGTGTTAGCAATGCTGTGCATTCACCTTTGCAGTGAACTAGAGCGAGAAGATCATGCCTTAGCTATTTTCTTGTTTTATATTTAAAAAAAAATTAAAAAGTCTTACAGCTCTACTTTTCTTCCATAGTTTTTCTCCATTCAGCCTGAGTTCATTATTGTAGAATGCATCTTCTACTTTGCTGAAGAAAAACAAGGTTTTATTGCAGTTACAGTGTGCAGCAAACAAAATGCCATTTTTTCTTTGCAGAAACACAACACCATCATTCATGGGCAAGGCACATTTTCACAACTCTAATTTGTGTGTAAAGGACACCTTCACTTAAGGTCAGGACAGACTTGAACTGGAAGTAAAGAAAAGATCTTTCACAGATATTAAATGAAATAATAGCATATAGCTGCTCTGTGCCAGAAAAGCTGTTCTAGAGATCTGTCTCCTGAATATCCAATGAATAATGTCCTCTTTCCTGCACCAGCCAGTTTAATAATTTGTAAGCTATCAAGTTATACTAATATTCTGTTCTAACAACATAGTGATATCAGACTTCTGCAGGTTGCATTAGATCAAACACTGATACATTTATAGACAGCACATTTACCTGGTGGACCTGTGAAGCTTATACTTACCACCCCCTATTTCTCCATTCATTAAATAGTGCATTATTTTACTCCCTCAATCTCAAATTAGACCTTTTCATATTACTCAGTATAGTATTTCGCATTTTCTTAATTTTAAATAACTAGTAAGTGATACAAAATGCCTCCTCAGCAATCTCAGAAATACTGCAGACAGGGAAAAGCAAAATCAGGCTGTTTCAGGGGAGGTAGGGTGAAATAAACAGGAACATCCATACATCCAAAACATATATTTAGAGAGTCAAAAAAGCTACACCAAAAAAACCTCCACAAATACTGAGTTATTCCAGCAATAAAATGTTATCAAAAGTCAAATTTTAGATGCATGACATCTTTCTCACTAGCAAGTTGTTTCTTCTGTACTTACTTTCTTGCCATGTCTAGGCCAGCTTTCAAGATCACGTCATATCGAAGAGACTGCACGACTTTTTCAAGATCCTTGTAATCTTTTACTACATGGGGGTCATTTTCAAATTCATCTTCCAAACTACTTTCATCTTCATCCTCTTCTTCCTCCTCTTCTTGTACGCTTTGTCTGCTCTTTTTAGAGCTTTTGCTGCTTTTGTTCCGCAGAGAAAGTACTGAGATATACTCTGGTGAGAGTCTTAGTGCACTGAGTCTGACTGGGGAAAAAATGAAACACCCTCTGTAGTTTACTGTGCTTGCTTGACAGCTACAGAATAAACTTCTCCTCCAAGTGGGATACAGTTTATTTGAGGGAAATTTCTCCCACAGTCCGAACCAGACATTTAGTTTTCTGAAAGTGCTGATGGGGAGTCTGAAGCCCGTCATAGCATAACCTAAAAAAAAAGAAACATTCCTATGTAAAAATGAGCAACTGCTTTGTGTTGGAGGATTTCCCCACATATGGCATAGCAGTTACTACAAAAAGATGAGTATCCAGTTCCCCACACAGCAATGCACAAGGCTTGAGGTGGCTTTATGATCTTTCTCATACACTGCCCAACGCTACAATGAGCTAAATGAGCTAAGACACCAGATGAGAAACAAACGCAGAAAAGCCCAGAGGAATACTCTATTTATAATTCGTTTTCTGCTGTTCAACATTAACTGTCCAAACATATTTGTGGCACTTTCCTCCCTATATCTGAAATACAATTCACAAAATACATAGAAACGCCGCTATCTGTGTCATAAAAAGCACAGGCAGAACTCTATTTATCATGAGTCATTGTCAATACAAGCAAGTTGCTGAACACTGCAAGCAAGCAAATCCAGAAAAGCCGAAAGCCGCTTAACCTCAGTTTCTGCTTGGACCACAACACTCCTGCATGGCAAAATGCTGCACAATGTCCCCCCCTGTTCCTCCAAATGGGAACTGGCGCCGTGGTACTGCTCGGGGGAAATAACACGGCTCCGTACCGCAACAGGCGTGACACCCTGCAGGAGTGACACCGGCAACAGCAGGCTCACGTGTAAGCTCCCCGGTGCTGCTGCTCCTCTCTCTAACCTGGGACAAGTAGGTGGAAACACCCGCAAAACACCCCAGATGTCCTTCAACGCTCGCAGAAACTGATTTACAGTCCCTATTACCCGGGTGCTGCGCTGGCTTTTATTGTGATCTTATATCCATGGAAACACGTGTTTCCTTATGAGATTAGTTTGGTTTCCCCGCACCCAAGTGACCCCTGCCGAAACATGAAAGGAGGCGGTATTTGCGGCTAAGAAAAAAGCCCTAATCAATGCGGGCAATTACTGGCCAAATAAAAACAACCACACCTCCCCTGGCTTTTTTCTTATATCTAAATATGTGAACTTAAAATATATGACATATAGTTTGAACTGCAGGACGGTACAGCGATCGCAGAAGACACAAGCCTCTCCTCAGTTCGGGGGCAAATTCCAACAGTTATTCGAACATGTAAACAAATATTATTGCTTCTTTTTAGCACTCGACCTTAGTTTGTTCCGCGCTGGCCAGCGGGTACAAGCGGGCCGGGAGGGCCGTGGCCCGCTCAGGAAGCGCGGCCTCCTCGCCTCGCTGGAACCCTGGGGCGGGCAGAGCCTCGCCCGGCACCCCCCGGCCCCTGACCCGCCNGTCTAGGCAGTTGTTGAGCATCTCCAATAAAGGAGACTCCACTAGCTCTCTGAGCAGCCTCTTCCAGTGCTCGGTTACCCGAGCAGTAAAGAAGTTCTTCCTCGTGTGCCAGTGAAACTTCTTGTGCATCATTTTCTGCCTGTTCCTTCGTGACCTAATAGTTGGCACCCCCGGGAAAAGCCTGCCTCCATCCTCTTGGCATCCTCCCTCTAGATATTTGGGGCTGCCTCTCCCCTTCTGCGCACTGTGCCCGCCGGTTTGGGAGCAGACGCTGGAGGGAGCTGGGAGAGGCAGGAGGGTAGCCGGCTGAAGTGGGTGTCCTGCCGATCCCTCCTCAGCAAACCGGGATGTCCCACGAGAGGAGCCCTCTGTGCTTGGGCCAGCCTCTCCCCTGTGCCCTGCTGGAAGATTGGTCCAGCCACTCATGGTCTCCCACCGAGATATGCTGGAGCTGTTTCCCATTGTACTTTTCCCAGCTTTCTAGGAAAGTTTTTTCTGTGTTTTCAGCCTCTCATGCCCTGACCACGTGCCCAAACCAGAAAAATATGAAAATCTCTCACTGGGGAAGTCATGCCAGCAAGACGTGCAAGTTTTCCAACCACAGATTGATTTGAAGGGCTTGGTCACCAATGACGATCTAATCCAAACACCTCTGTGGCCTACGTTTCCCCTTATCTGTCTGACTTTCCTTCACGTTACATCTCCCTATTTTACTCTGCATCTCCATTACTGGTGGTAATTCACAATTCCTTCTCTTTGGAGCTCAGAAACTAGGAGAGGTTCATCCCCTCTTCTGCCTTCTCCCAGATTTCTCTGTGCTGTGCATCAATCTCTTGGCGCTTCTGAATGCTCTGATTTCTCAGCATTTGGGCAATTCTCTATATCCATACAGAACAGGCACAGAATGTAACCAGATTGGTAGCATCTTGCCCTGATGTAAGTGGCTGCACAAGGTTCAGGGTAATTTTGGCAGATGGAAAAGATCCTCAACTTTACAGTTCTGCTTTAAAATGCTGGCCACTTCACCTGACAGACCAGTCGTCCCTTGGAAAAATACTGGCAAATCTGAAAAGTGATATAACTGCAGAACTAATGCTGAAGAGCATCTGTGCAATTAGCATGGGCATTACAAGTGTTTGCTTAATTTTACACCTGTATAAACTTTGTCACTAAGTGTTTGAATGGGAGGGGTTTATGTCAGGGATATTTGGTCATGGAGCAATTCTATTCCCATGGGCAAAGCTATTTCCCCTCCTTAGAAACTTCACTGGGAAGAAATCTCTGAACACCTTTGTGTCTTTATGTATTTTGAATGTTCCAGTGCCAAGTTCTGTGAGATTCTGACCAGTTTCAGTTGAGAATATGGCCTCTAACTCTTTTAGCTCTTTCTCCCTATATATCATAAGATGTACGTACATACGTACTGAGGGGGAAAAAAAGGTCAGTAAGAGTAACTTTCTTGTGTTCATAGTGGCACATAGTGAGTCAGAACAAAAAAAAAATGTCAAGAGCAGTGTGGATTCCCTGAGCAGAAATGCTACCTTCTCTAAGGAGGAAAAAACCTCACAGCCAAAACCTAACAAAAACCACCTCAAGCCTATGTTTCCATACACCCCATTCTCTTCAAATCTTTTGGAATTTGATTTGTCTCATGTAGGATTAAAGTCATGATCTAACACTGCTGAGAGTGAAGTTAACTTACTCTTAGCAAACAAAAATATAAGTATTAGTGCCTTTCTATGTTATTCAGGCATCACACATCCTTATTACACCTTCATAAAGGCAAGGTGCCTTTATGAATGTGCCTCAAGTCACCCGGTCTTTTATATTTTAAAATATGATGATACAGTTGCATCTCGCTGAAGCAGAAATTAATCAGATGCAGAGGAAATGTGACTTGGTTGGCATGAACACACATCATGAATCTGATTTATCTCATCATTTCGCAATCCCAAACAGAGACATCACCTCTGTTACACTTGCTTAATTTCTTAGTCCAGCAATCAGGGAAACTGTTCCAGTTGTACTTGTTGGAATGTACATCATGTTATTATTACATCTCAGTCATGAAAGCAGATGCCTACCAAGGCTTTTTGGGACTCCCCCCCACCCCCCTCCCAGGATTCATTCAGCCCTCAACTGTAGAGGAACTTCAATGTCTCTCAGGTCTTCTTGTTGTCAGACTCCCTCCATGCCACAGAGTCGAAGGGCCATGAAAGGGAACTCCCAACCTGGGTCAGTATGTGCATTTTTTAATTAAAAAAATGCAAAAATGAAGTTTAGAATTATTAATCCTGCTTTAATTATATAGAACTGTAATTATAACCAAAATGTTCAGAGGGGGTGAAGACCACAGTGTGATTTTTCTCTTCTCCCAGTTTACCATTAGATGGCAGCGAAAAGCTCCTCTCAAAGCTGCCACGGGCTCAGGCTTTCCGCACAGGAGGCTTTGCTCAAGCACAGATCTGTCCTACCTNTTTTGTTTTTTTTTTTTTTTTTTTTTTTTTTTTTTTTTAATATGACATCTCAGCAACGTACAGTCAGAAGTTTCAGTTTTGGTAAGAAACAGTGATCATTCATCTCTAGCAGATTCATGGTGGTTTAATTTTTTTTTTAATTAGTCAGACCAAGATGTGTTCTTTCCATGGCTATTCTCATAGAATTGATTAATTTTTTTTTTAGTGGAGTCATCTCCTCTCTAGGAAGGGTAATTTCTCTCTTATTTGATTTTCATTTTGTGTATTTCAATATACTCCCTATGCCGTTCACTCTCAAGGAGATTAGTCTTTTAGGTTTGGTAGCTCAAAGAGAAAATTCTCAGTAGCTTTTGACCTGTAAGTTTGAATTTGTAACTGGGAATTCCCTCTCCACTGCCTAGGGGTTTTTATTACCTTTGTTTTCCTGCAAGGTCAGTCAAGTGGCAGCACTGTATCTACTCATTGCATCTCAAAATGAAGAACCCCATGTTGCTGTGAGTAGCTCTGACTAACATTCTGCAATGCATATCTCACCAGATTACTTGTCTCTGCAGATTTAGCATCAGCACTGCGTTGCGGAGACTATACACTTTTAAGTTGCACGGTTTATTTCAAGGTGAGAAGGTGACTGGACAGTGTTCTATGCATATTTATGCTGCCTGGTCGAACAGAGTGTTCCCATATGAGCATCACCTTTAAGTTTGTCCATATTCATTTGAATAATGAGCTTCCTGACTGCTAATTCACCTCTTCCAGTGTCACACCTATTGTAACTGCTTAGATGTTCATTTTTCTTAGTCCATAGCCTAGAGAAAATTCCTCTGGCTGGTTACTTGCATTCAATCTGTGGCCAAATAATCCTATCATCTCTTTCTCCAAAGCCCCTCTGAAAATAACCTTTCATGCAGCAGAAGCTCCCTTTCTAGCCCTTCCAGTGCTGTCTTTTCAGTTGACATGCTGCTCTAAACTTCCCTTTCTCACGCATTTGCCCATATAATCTACTGTGCTATCTTTTACTATAAAACATTGTGTTTATTCTCTTTAGGACACCTTTAATGTATTCAGCTCCTATCCCAGTACACCAAAACTTCTGTTTCTATTGACTTACCAACTCTTTGTGTTACCATTTCATCTCTTGTGGTAACAACTGCATTATGAACTTCCATCCATTTTTTCCTGCAGCCACATTGGTGTCGTGCACAGAAAATCCCTTTCCAGAAGTGAGCAAGGTTTCACAAAGCACATTTGCTTGCAGTTTACTTATTCCTTGACCACCTATCTTAGATATTAAAGATAGGTAATTAGGGGAGTAGGGGAAGATGGTTGAGTTTCAGGTATTGTTTTGTATTTCTTGACGTGATGGAGATACAGCCACTTGTTAATATGGCATTCTCTCTTTTTTCCCCATCCTGTTCACTACCTGAGTAATTTGGCTTTTGTCTTCCTATTGTCTTTTAAAGTAGGAGGCTATATTGAGCCTTAATAAGAAAGAAGATGGAGGTGGATAGCGCAGATTGCTCTGACCAGCACTGAAGAAGTGATGTGAGACCACTCCATCAGTCAGAGCATGGTGAACTACCTAAATCAGAAATACATTGCTGCCTTGCCAGTGAAAACTGGTGTTACATCAGTGCTTAAGCAAATGGGAGGAAAACAGTGAGTTTTCAGCCAGTCTGATATTAAATCCAGCTACACCAAGATTAAAAGCTCTGCAGTTTCGCTGCCAATTCTTTAATTTCCCAGTTTAAAGAGAGGTTTGCAATGAGATTTGTTTAGTTTTTTCACCCTCACTTTCTTGTTTGCTAATTGTCTAAAACACAGTAATTGTCTAAAACACAATAATTTTTTGGAAGGAAAAGTTATTGTGCTGTTTCCTAAGACAGGCTTTGAGACTTTCATTCATTCTGTAGTGAACACGTTCAGGCCCTCCTGGTGTTGGTTGCCGCTCTAAGATTTATCTAACTACACTAACGGTGGGTGGCAAATGCAATAAAACCCAAAACCAATCAATTAAGCATTCATTATTTGAACCTTATTTATTAGCCATAAAACAACATAGTCCATGAGCAAATGTTAAGTAGTTTGAATTATTTGTTTACTTCTTTGTTTCCTCTGTGTCCTGCTCAGATTAATGTCTTTAGTTACTAGAAAATAATGTTCTCATTTCTAATTGATAGCAACTAATTCAAGATATACACATGCAAATTTAGCATTATTAATATCCAGTGGGGAAATTTCAATTGTTCCTCCATATGTGTATAATTAGTTTCCTTAAAACAAGCAAACTATAAGCCTCAAACAAAACAAAACCAACAACGTTTTGTGTCAAGTTTGCTTTTAAAAGAAGAAAAAAGGCTGAGCAAAGTACTTCAGCTTCCAGTGTGACTCAGGAACAAAGTTTTCTTGATTAGCATCCATGAACAGAAGCATTTATCTGTTTCAATGCAGTTTGAAGATACACACGCACAAACACACACATATAAAGAAATACTATCAATAAATGTGCAATAAGGAGGGATAGAATGTCAGAATAATATTACTTGGTGTCAAGGCTGTCCTGCCCTTTCACAATGTCCAGCTCCAGAGGTGCAAAAGATGTGTAAATCACGCAGTAGGAAGATCTGGGATGATTTATCTCCCAGGGATGCGTGTCCTTGCAACACAAGCTGTTTAAACTCTGGGTGTTCTCATCACTGTGTGACCACTCCTTCTCTGCACCTTGCATAATGATACCCTGTGATAAAGTATTCACCATTTAAAAGATACATGAAGTCTTAACACTCCTAGTGATACATGATACATGTTTCCTTTCAGCAGTTCATCTTCTCAAGTCCTAGACTGGTCCTTTTTTCTATTATGAAATGGGAAGAAGAGCTGATCTACTTTACACACATTTTAATCCTATTTGTTCTTATTTTAGTTTATAATTTTGTGTCTTCCCATCCAACTTTAGATCTTCCTGTTTATCAGATTTCTTCATGGTTCATTCTCATTACTTTGTTATCTCTGCCTGTTCCCTACTCAAACTAAAAAATACCCAGAGAAGGTTACAAAAGAATAACCCCTTCAGGATGCCATGCAGCAGTCATGACTAGGAGTGAATTCTGAACCTGGGTACTCCATAAGACAGCTCTCTTTTCACACAGACTATCTTCTTCACACTAACTATGGGTAAAAATCTGCCCTCTTAACTGGCAAAGAGAAGGCAGTAAATAAACAGCAACAAAAACCAACCAACCAACCAAACAAAACCGCCAAAAAAACCTCCACAAGGCCAAGGAAACAACAGCAAACAAAAAAATGGAAGCAGAAGGATACGAGATTCAAATTGCAAGGTACATTTCAACATTTCTGAAAAGAAGATAAAGACTTCCACTGCTATCAGAAAAAAATGCTTCATATGCAGGGCTGACAACATAGGTTATGTGAAGAGTCAGGGATAGAAGAAATCCCAGCAGTCATAAACTAATGATGATGATTAAAATTTCTAATAAGGATGCGAGATTTTTCAGTGTATATATTTTCATTTGTTTGGAAAGAAGCATAGTGAAGTAGCAGTATAGTATGAGGATAATTAACTTCTTATCCCCAGGTAAGAGAGGTAATGTGGAATATCAAATCCAGTGGAAGAAATCACAACTAGTGCTCAAGATAATGTAAGAAGAACTTGGCTGCAATAATTGCAATTACTAATAATTCTTATCACGGAAGGAAAATTCGGGGAGATGGGAAAAGTGCTAACATTGCACTGTTGCTCAAGAACTGGAGTGAGATAATATCAAAATTGCATCAAACCACAAACAAAACAAAACAGTTGGGAAAAATTATTCTTTCTAAGCTGCATCAATGGAGTTGTTGCATGCTGAAGTCTCCTCTTGAGTAGAGTGTGCTACTTTGGAAAACATGATCTAGTTAAGACAGATTTGAGAGAGTACAAAGGAAAGTGACAAAAAAAGCACATTAAAATCCTGTGGAGAAAGCTTGCTTGAAAGAACTGAATCAGTTCCTCAAACTACAGGAAAATATAGTGGCAAATGTCAGAGTGACTCATCTATACTCTTTTAGGAGTCAGTGAAGAGATGTCAGCATCTCCAGGAAGTGATGAATCTATTTCAGATGTGTGTGTTGAAATGAGATTAATTACATCATAGAAGCACTTGTTTCCTTTCATCATCCATCAAGGGTTTCCAGGGAGACTCACTTAGATGTAGATGGCTGCTGTCATGCAACCCTTCCTTCTCTCAGTGCAAACTGTCTGAGATGTCTTCAACCAGTAAACACTTCGTTAGGAATCTGGTCATCATTATTGTCTGTGCAGTTTACTATGCAATGCAATAAATTGTTGCAATGCAATGCAAACTTGCAGCAAAGAAGACTTAAGAGAAATATTATGCAAAGATAGTTTGGCAAACAAACAGAAGGTCTATGGGCTGTGGAATACTCTTCACTGATTTTTTTTCTGAGTATAATGTTTACAATTCCCTCATATCAGAAGATGGAATAAATGACCTTTGATCATTTTTACTTCTTCATGTCTGTAAACCTGTTATCTAACATTATGCCTCATGAGGAAAGCTCTGTCTTAGTTTTGTCCTATTCCAAGTAGCATGATCCCAAACAATTCCTGACCATGATTCAGGGGTTGGCTCAGGCCAGGGACAGCTACTTACCAATTGGCAGTTTAGACTTAGCCTCCATTTTCTGGAGACTGGGAAAGTTTAATAGTGTGGACAGGGTTAGACATGTCAGTCGGCCTGAAAGCCAACGAACAGGCTCTGCTACCATTTAATTTGTTTGTATTGATGTCACCCAAGAGTTTGTTTGACTTAGGGAGAAAGGTGTGCTTTCAAGCAGATCTGAAGCCACACCTAATTGTGTAGGCTGACACCATCCCTTGAAGTCAAAAGATCCACAAACATTAAAGCAGCAGCCCTTACACATTTCTTCTTGAGACTGTTTCTGGAATCACAATTTCCCTTCTGCTCAAACTTCCAGGCTTATAATTCCAGGACTGGAAATCATGGTTTTGCTTACTTCCATAACTATACCTCTAACTAACCAGCCCAATGCCTTTGTCTCAGGTCAACACAGGAGGGAAACAGTGCCACTGCTGGAATCCTGGCTCTGCATCATGGCAGCAAGATGAAGACATGTATACTTGAACCTAATCAACATTTACTACCAAAAAATGGAGATTTACACTACCACCAATCATGCCTTCCATTAAAAGCTTTACTAATAAAAATTTAACATGAACCCTCCACAGGAAGAGGAAATGCAATCCTCAATATATATTCCAAGTTCTTATCCAAGACACATGCCAGACAGCTTTGTCCAGTTGTCTAAAATCAGTTTCAACCAGTCCCATCACTATTTCAGTCTTGCTCTGCATCAATAGTGAAGATGCAACTGTAAGGAAGGATGCTTCAAAATATCTGGCAAATTTTGATTTTATGGCTGGAGCTGCTGCAACACAGGTCCTTCCCACTAAACAAGCAGCAAGAGAAGGGCCAGCCTAACTAATGAAATATTAGGAAATAATGGGAAATATTAGGAAATATTGGGAAATATTAGAAAATACTAGGAAATATTGACTTGTGAGTTTCTCAACACATAACCATATGCTAAAAAAGGATATCAAGGGAACATATTACCAGGTCATGTCAGCTTAGATCAGCATATGTGGGCTAGTTGATGAACATTGCAAAAATGGATTTCTCCAAATCTGTCTTTTGAAAAAACTTCAGGTTCTAATACATAAATACACAAGTTCACAGGTGGGTATTAACTAAAATAACTCATAATATGACTCAGGTGGGTACTGAGAGCTGCAGTAGCCTGAAGACACTGAGAGGATCCACAAGGTGTAGTAAGTTCTAATATATAAGTTGCAAGTTCTAGTCTATATACAGCCTAGGAGAGTGAAGACCTGGTTGGGGCAGCACAGGATCCAGTGATTCTCATTGGCAATTGATGCTCCTGAAATATTTTAGATGGATCAAGATTAGCATCTAAAAGATAAGAGTAAATTAATGATTAAGTCAAAATTATTTCTCTTTAATTCCATTTAATGATCTGTCTACACTTATTTTGCTAAAGCTTTTTATTTAAATGTAATGTATTTGAATAAATTACTCATGTCTTGTAGACTTCTCTGTCTCCTTTTATAGACAGCTGTTGAGGTTTTCTGTCAGTCATTTTAGCTGATCTTGTTTTCCAATGCATTATGCAAAGCAGCACAAGTTTTGCTTCTCACTGAACTGAAGAGAGATATGCCTATTGCAAAGTTCAATCAACTTAAAAGTCACTGGTGGAATATACATATGAACCTACATTTAACTCAAAAAATCAAGGTCACTTTTTCCCTTCTTTTTGCTAACCTTTCTTATCAAATATTATGTATTTAACTGGGAGAGGTGCTGACCCACGGAAAAAAAAAAAAAAAAACCACACAAAAAAAACAAAACAAAAGGAAGCAGAACAATGGGGATTTAACAATATTTAACACTGTATCTCAACATGATGAGAACTCTAAGAGCACACTGTTATCAAAGGGTGTTTGATTGAGGGAGACTATTGTCTTTTCTGAAAAAAAATATCTGAGGTTCCTTTTGGCCACCAGATAGCAGTACTTCACTTCGTACGTTTCTCAGCTCACAGCATTCCTTGCCTTGCCGAAAAATCCATATATTGGATTCTGGACTCTTGCTCTGATTTATCTTTTGTAGAATTTGTGACAGACTTCAGCTGTAACAAAAAGATTTTGGGATTAGGAGTGCAGGTGATTTATGTGTTCAGGAGGAATCAAGAATATTGCAGCTTTCTGGAATGGGGAAAGTTGGTTGTATAAATCTAGTGGATTATTAGGCATTATAACTTCCAATGACGAAAGTTTCAATGAAAAGCTTGGGTTTAAAATATTTTTAGCATTTCTCCCTTGCTGACAGTACATTTCCTTATTTACACTAGTATTTCAGGAATATTTCAGAAAGGCATTTTTTTGGCCTCCAAATATAAACTTTACAGAGTTTTACTATTTCTGAAATTTATCATTTCTGCCAAATGTTTTTAAACCTCGGCATTTTTCTTTTTTTTGAAATAGAGGTGCAGACTTTACAATACTTGTAGCAAAAAGAAAGATACCCTCATTTTCACTGAAACTTGTTAAAACACCAGAAGTGCAATACACTGTATAATAATTATAGTCAAAATAATTTTCGGTTGTATCATGCTGTATTGGTTCATGTCACCTTACAAGAGCTGTGCATCATTCTCTTTTTTTACAGTTACAGACCTCAGGTAAGATGCACAGGTAGAGAGAATGGGAAAGGCCATCTGACTGTTATTCTCTCATTCTAATCTGTCCTGGTGTTGACATTTAAGTGTCTCAGCTGCTGCTTCAACCTGGAACAACCAGTTATGATCCCTATGGGATCATGCAACAGCTGTATCACTTCCTTTTTTCCCGAGCAAGATGGGAGAGATAATAATGGAAACCATCCCTGACAGCTTTACACTAGAATATTCTTTGCTTTAGCTATTGTAGAGCCCTAACTGGATTCCCTTCATTTTTCATCTCCTCCAGGAAATCTAGTGCCAGAATCATGTGAGTCCTGACTTTATTGCTGTGATTCACGTGACTTCTCTCACAGGGAATTTCACTTTTCTGTGATGTTAGGCTTATCTACTGAATGAAAGGTGACCTTCCTCCCCATTTGTGATTCATTTAACTATGACAACCAAAACTAACTGTTAGCAAGGGAAAGTAGTGATAGAAATGTTTTCAGCTTTGTCACTCCTTTGTCATTCTAAGTCCACCACAGCTCTCTTTTTTCTCTCCTTATGTCTCCATAATAATGAAAACCCATCTTCTGGCATGCAGCTTTCAGCAGACAACCAGTGAATATTCAGAGACATAAGACCATCAGTTTGATGACTGTTCCCATAGTTACTCTATTGATAGACTGTGTTTCTTACAGTTAAGAACTGGACTATGACTATGAGCGGAATGAAGGAAATGTTGCTTCAAAAGTGCTTCAGACAGCGTAGGTCTCAACAGTTCTTTTGTCCTGTTATAGAGTAAGGATTGATGTCTTAGGTGGTACAGCTTACAAAATGCCTTTATTTCTGGAAAAAATGAAATAACTATAGCTTTGATGGGCATTCTGAAGGAATTAATGTAAGACTTAGTTTGGAACAAAATATTCTTGTCCAACACAAGTCCCAGCACCTGGTTCTACAGTGCATCTCTCCACATATCCTGTGCTTTTGGACTGAGTTCTAGCAATGCCCTTGGAAGATCTTCAAAAGCAGTCCAGCCTCTGAAGATGGCCAATGAGTTATGTAGTGCTGGACTTGGGTATCTCCTCACACTTTGTTCTGAGATAAACACAAATCTATTCAATTTTGAAACCTGTTGATTTGTCTGAGCCAACACAAAATCTTGCTCTTCTTTTAAATAGAAATAACTGCTTGTGACAAAGAATCAGCACATTGGTGTATCTTTTTTGTAGTTTATAAAGTGGACACGGACTATTCTTGTTTAGTTGTCCATACACTGAGACCTCTGAAAGGTTGTGCCAGGGCCTCACCAAATCAATCTTCAGTCAGTCAAGGGGAGAGATTCAAGTATGGCATTTACTGTGCCAGAAGGTAGAACCTCACCTACACGGAGGCTACAGCTGGAAGAACTTTGTGTTCCACTTGTTACACAGGTTTCTTTAAAGAATAATGGTAATAATAAAATATTTAGATCCAAAGAGTGCTTGAAATTGCAACCTGTGGTCTGAAGCCTGAGCACTAATGGTGAAGCAGCTCCAAACAGGATGGAATCTTAACTCCCCAGCTTTTCTTCCACTGCTCCTGCCATTTAGAAATATTTACAGCCGTTTTTACCTTTCCTTCTCTCACTCATGATTTTTTTTTTTTAATGGAAAAAGCTTGGTGTTTTTATAAGCATAGGCGTTTCCCTGGAGTAACTGCAGCTCAAGCGCCTCAGCCCTATGCCTGTCCCTCCATACGAGAACACGACGCCGGCACTAGAGAGGGGCCAGCGCCTGTAAGAACCCAAGCCGAGCTGTCG
>VXBB01013169.1:444660-498709 GCA_013399915.1 Illadopsis cleaveri
AGAGTGCTTGAAATTGCAACCTGTGGTCTGAAGCCTGAGCACTAATGGTGAAGCAGCTCCAAACAGGATGGAATCTTAACTCCCCAGCTTTTCTTCCACTGCTCCTGCCATTTAGAAATATTTACAGCCGTTTTTACCTTTCCTTCTCTCACTCATGATTTTTTTTTTTTAATGGAAAAAGCTTGGTGTTTTTATAAGCATAGGCGTTTCCCTGGAGTAACTGCAGCTCAAGCGCCTCAGCCCTATGCCTGTCCCTCCATACGAGAACACGACGCCGGCACTAGAGAGGGGCCAGCGCCTGTAAGAACCCAAGCCGAGCTGTCGGGTCTGTCGGATGGGGGCCGGTAGGACCCGAGCGCGCCCCGGTCCCGCGGGACAGCCCGGGCGGGGGGAGCGGAGCCGCAGCGGAGCGGGGCGAGGGGACCCGGCGGGCACGGAGGGCGGGAACAGAGGTGTGGGGCGGAGGAGGGGGAAGGCGGCGGCGGGGCGTCACGGGAGCCCGCGCTGCTATAAAAGGGCCGGGCGCGGCGGAGTTGTGCATCTCTCTCGCCCGCAGCCACAGCGNCCGCCTGTTAGAGGGAGAGCGATCCCTCCAAACCCGAGAGAGCTCCGGGAAGGCACGAGTTTTGCAGCGGGACCCGGGTCTGACCCTCCCCACGCCGAAGCTGCGGGGCTTTGGGTCCCGTCCTGGGCTCGGTTCCCGGCAGGGATGGGAGGTTTAGGGGCTGGAAGCAAAGGCGTCAGGCTCTGGCTGCTGCGCTGGCCGAGCCTTGCCCTTGGCGCAAAGGAAATGGATGCGGGAGCGATCCGCTTCTCTTTAGGTGGCCAAGCCGAGCGGGGCACCCCCGTTCCGCATCGGTGTGTTGTTCCTAGAGACCACCTCTTCCAGAGGGTGAATAACACAGTATCAGAAAAATGAACAGCAACGGCATTGCTGGATCGTGTTCCCTCCTCCTCTCCTCTTTGTTTGCAAGGAAGGGCATCATCCCTTCTCCTTTGTGCTCAGTGGAGTCTTGGACTTGGCAGTGATGAGCATAGGATCAGACCCTCTGGGTTACCGGCATTTATCACATTTACGCTGGGAATATCTCTGGGGTCCCATCTATTGTGGAGTTGGGGAATTTGGACATAAGCCCATTCTCTTCCACCAAAAAAAAAAAAAAAAAAAAGGAAAAAGAGAAAAAAAAAANAAAAAAAAAAAAAAAAAGGAGAGAGAGAGAAAGACTAGGTTTTTTGTTTAAAACCAAGAAAACTTAAAAAATATATAACCAAGAGTGGAATTGTGGTATTGTGATAGAGTCTTTGTATGAAGACTGAAAAAATTCCAGGGCAGGTTGGGACTTGCCTTGTAGGTTCAGCAATTCACTATTGATCACTTTCAGACCGGTTTTAACAGAAACTTCAACACAGCGATTTTTACCCTGCAGTCCTAAACTGCTTCCAGCACGGTGCCGATTGCCAGAAATGCTAACTACCAGAAGCCTTACACCATTCTTATGTTTTTCTATTATATGCTTTTCTTAGTAGGAAATACTGAAAGAAAGTGCTTATGCAGTTTTCCAATTAATTTAACATAGACTTCATTGCTTCTGGGTTGAGGGATTGATTTTTTCTTTTTTTTTCCTGCTAATCTATTTTCTCAACAGCACTAGAAACATGAGAAAATAAGGACACCTTTTGTGGAAAGAATTACTTACTAAACTAACTAACCTCTTTAAAAATATAGATATTTTTACTTGAATTAACTCTTAAGAGCTTACCAAAATGCTCTGGTAGAATACAAGTTTGATGCCATGGTGTTGAAGCCAAGCTTTCTGTATTATGCTCATTTTTGGGGATGAGATAATGTGATTCTTGCTTTGTTTTCATCCTTGTGTTTCGCATGCCCTTTTTTCACTGGAATAAAAATGCTTGAGGTTATCTTTGAAAGTTTTCCTGGGCATATATAGGGAATAACTTGATATTGAGGTTGCACAGAGTGCAAGTTTTTGTTCTGTCCCTATAATGCAGAGTTATGAGAGGAAAAAGGTATTTTTTTATCTTGCTTTCTGTGAGCATTTTTAAAATTTGCTGATATATGGTCTTTTCACTGCACTTTTTTTTTTTTGTATGTTTTAGGATGCCAATAGGTTGTGATTTAATCAGTATGGTTTCATTGTTCTAACTTCTGCAGTTCAGTGCTACCACAGCAATATAAGAGAGGCTGAAGAATTAAATCCACTCACATAAAGTCCCACCATTGCTTCAAAGGAAGCAGCTAACCAGCCCCAGAAACAGTATCAATAGATTCTTGATCATTGTTTCCTCATATTTTTGTTTGTGGCTTTGTCTGCAAAGGCAGACTGCAATTCATGCAGTTGTTTGAAACTCTTATCCCAAGATTTGTCTTTACATAGCTCTATATTTGCACTTTTTTTATTTTTTGGCGAGTTTTTTTGAAACCTATATATCTTCTAATTTAGGGAAGGATTTCCATAAAGTAATAGTTATGTAAATACATTTAGAAAAATATTAGATTTATTTCTTTAACAAATCCCACACGTGCATTCAAAATGTCTTTGTCCTCAACTGCACAATGAAAGGCGTGAGCATTTGTATATACCATCTGAGTGCTGTAACGAGTGGAGCTGCACAGTGTTCATTGCTACTAATATGTATTCTGATTTTTAAAAAGAGACAATATAACCCTTTTTTGTTACTTCCCCTCCTCTCCACATTCTAGATCTACTGTGGTGTCAATGAAACAAGTCCAACACCTTCAAACAATTCTTCAGCAAGTTCCACTTCCCTGTCAGCTGTCACAAATTCAGTGAACAATACCACCACTCACGGACATGGGAATTCTCTTCACTCAACCACAAGTCTTTTTCTCATCCTCTCCGTTTCTCTTCTGTATTTTTGCTGTTAAGAGACTCTGGCATGGAAATGGCTACCACTCCCCACCCTGTTTCCTGAACCACCTGAGATGGCTCGATCTCCAACCCAGCATGAGAAGAAATCAATCCAAACACCACATAAAACCAGCTTGGTTCCACTCCATACTCAAATTAGCACCAGTTTGACCTAGAGAAGCACTCAGTATTCTGACTTTCAAAGCTGACCAGTGTGAAAAGACCAGCTTCAGCAAGGAGGTAAAATTATGAGCTGGAATCTGAAAAACAAGATGGAAACAAAAAGAGACTGTACTGACAAACCCAATTTAAAGCAGAGAAGAAACACAGTATCTTATAATAAGGATGGATAATAAGACTCCGTGAAGATAAAAGGCCAGAGAGTTTATCTACCGTTTAGAATGAGGTCTTCAAGAGTTTTTATTTTTTGTTTAAGTTCAAAAACATCAACAGGCTCAGAGAACCCTTAGAAAACACAGAAAATCTCAAATAGTTTTGTTTCTTGCACAGCTATATGGTAATACTTGTGGGTATTAGGATGTATGAGAAAGAAACAACATCAGTGAAAAGGGTTTCTTCTAGACTTCATTTGTATGAAATTGTTACAAGGCTAAAATAGAATAACAAATTTTTGTAAGAAGCCTCTTTTTTAATGCCTGATTCCTAACCAAATGGTTAGCCAGGCAGGGCTAGTTTTGAAATAGCTAAAACCCCACCAGTTTTCATAAGAGTGGAATTATTTATGGTGGGAATTTGAATTTGACATTTTATTTAAATTGTTTGTATATTAAACCATATGTGCCAGCGAAAGGAGGTGTGGAAACATTAGAAAAAGTACCAGGAGCTTTTTGTAAATGAAATTCAGAAAAGAACAAACAAACAAAGTCAATGGATGTATGTCTCCTCTTTCCTTTATTTCTCCTCCCAAGTTCTACAAGTTGTGTAAGTTTTTTTGCTCCTGGAACTTTCCTTAATTATGAAGGATTTATGAAATCTTATGAGTAATGTTATAGTGCTGCATTTTTTTTCCTTTTTTTTTTGGCACAAGGTGAATAATTTACTGTTTTTTGAAGAGTTTTAATTGTGATAGTCTACTTTAAATCTGGGCTAATATTTGTGGTGGGGAGAAGGAACGGGGAGAGGAGAGCCAAACCGCCAAAAAAAGAGAAATTAAATGAACAGGTGTTTGGAATATGAAGACTGGAGTCTTAATTTAATCACAGAATTTAAAAGTTACCTTTGTAAATACAACTTTTTAAAATTTTTTTCTGAATCAAAATTGCTACACTTGCACAGATTATTTCTGTATCATCCAACACTTTAGAAAATAGTATCTGGTACTTGATCAAAGCAAGCTTTGTTGAGGAGGTTCAACTACCTTGATGATGATACCTTGTCAGAAAAAAATTAACTATGTTGATATGATCACATGTGAGTGTACATGATCATACCACTGTCTGTAGATATTTATCTCAGTATAAGATCATGTCAACCATGAGTGGCTCTCTAATTTTGTTTTTTAATACGTATCTGTCTTTCACCAATTCACAGTATCATATATTAGTAGCAAGCTAACACAAATTCATGTCAGTGAGTGTACATGGACATTTCCTTATGCTTATCATTTGTATCCAGTAAAACGTTAATGATTGTATTTTGTGTTTGTGTAATAATGCTTTGGTTTATTAGCTACTGATTTTCATTGAAAAAACCTGTAAATAAAACAGTGGACAGGCAATGCATTCTAGATGCACTTCCAGATACTGCTACAAAAACTTGTACCTTGCCTGTGTTAAGTGAATGAACTGTTAAGCAAGATGGTATATGTGATTAAAAACCTCAAGGTCTAGAAATGCTGAAGTGTAATTAGTTTTATTTCTCTGGAAGGTTTTGTGTCACTGGGAGTCTGGATTTCACTTTGAAACCAGGGAGTGAGATTTGGTTAGCATCTCTAGTAAATGTAGTAAGTTTTCCATACTTATTACAGCCTCTTCCCTTTCAAAGTATGACCATGTTTTCATGTTAGACAAACAGTGCTTAGACAGAGTTTTCCTTTATTTGTTTTGGTGTCAATGAGCAATTTTCCTATAATGGCAAAAGCTGTTTCTCAGCTTCTGGTTATCAAGCAATGTGAGTTATCTTCTTAAGGTTTCTGACTCCCACAGACTACACTAACACAGTAGGTATATCCCAATAATACAAGTTGAACCATGCTTGATGAAGGATAGGGGCTGGAAGAGGTAGGAATTTATGCAAAACTTTGCTTTAAAGCAAAAATTAACTGGATGAGCATTCAGTAGCAAATAGTTGTAGTTCATGACATTCTAAAACTGTCTGAGTTGTTTTTCAGGTACGTTCCTTTCTAATACCCCTTAAAGGCCCAAGATTGTTCTGTGTGGTTATCTTCACTCACTACATGTGGAGAAACACATTTACAAGTGCCTAAGCACCTAGGCATGCTGCACATGGATCTGCATTTGTCAGTGGGAGAGTGGCCCCTGGAGGGGCCTCCCAAGGCTCCAGAGGGAATGTGGTGTGGCAGGCTTTTGCTTCTGTTCCTTTGCTTCTGTTCCTTTGCTTTTCCAGTAGGCTGAACAAACCCAAGGAGCAGGATAAGTTTATCAAAGCTCTCTGTTCAACTAAATCTTGGAACGTGCAGGGAGTATCAAAGCACATTGTTCCTTTTTTTAGCTTTTCTCCGAATGCTCCAGGAGAAAGCAGGAAGACAAACCAACCAACCCAGCTGTGTACCTTTTTTTTTAAAACATAAAACTAAAAATAACCTCTCTCCAAAGACAGGCAGGCAAGGAAAAAGGCTGCAACAATGGCCCTTAATTCTATGATATGCCAGTACAATAAAAGAAGTAAAGGAATGTGTTTGAAGTTTTTGTGAAATATTCAGACAAAATGGGATACTTGACTTAATTGCTGCCATGCTTTTTTCAATTTTTTTTTATTATTATTATTTTTATTTTAATTTGAGAAGTAGAGCTAGATTGCTCTTTAATAGCAATTAAGCTATTTAAATTCTCTTCAATTTTAGAGTTTTCACCAGACCAGATGAGTGATTTAGAAAAATGATCTGGTAACCTTTGTTCTGTTCCATTCCATCACAGCACAATGGAATCAGTGATGAAGAAATCCACCCAGGGAAAGAGGATGTGATGGATGTATTTAACAAAGCGGGGAGGGCGGGAGGGGAGGGAGGAGAATGGAGCCTACGCACTTCACAGCCATTTAATTTCTTTAAATGGCACCTACAATAACTAGAGCCAGCTCTTACCTCTGCCTCTCACTTTCACAGATCTGTCCAGTTGAAGTCTGGAAAGTGTATATTGCAATGACTCTGAAACAATACTGCTCTGTTTGATGCATGGCACTGCCTTGGTTGTAAACATACGCTATAGCCACATACGTCCTGAATAAAGTATATTTGAATGAAAATACCTAAAGTGAGCACTTACAGTTTGTGTGCAGCTTACTATTCCTTCCTTCTCAACATCATACTCTAAATAGCCCTTAAATTTTTCCAAATTGCAGTTTTCAGCTAGTTTAGAAATCCACAGGGACTCTGAATGAACAACTTCCATTCAGCAAAAATCTCTACAAGGTGAAGTATTTTGGGCCAGATCCAACACTGCTGCTAGTGGCGTCCTTGTTTTCAGCAAGATGCAGCCCTGTCCCCTGAGCCTTTCTCTACACAAGAACAGCGCACAGGCAATGCTGTGTTGTACCAAGGGCAGTCCCTCTTTGTGCACGTGGGGATGGGACATTGTTAATGTCTCAATGAATGAACTCAGGGTTATTTTGACAAGCCATTCCCAACTCTTAGCCGAATCCATCAAATTAGGGTTTGCCTGTACAACACAAATAGTCTCAAGCTAGCTGGAGACAGCGGCTTGCTCTCTAATGCTATTAGTACGTTGTTTAGTATGGAGTAATTTCTCCCCAGAGTCGTTCTTATGCAGCCTGTTGGCCTCTGGAAGGGCTCATGGGAACAAACACTTGCAGGGCTGGGCGCTTTGTCACACATCTTTCCAAGTCAGCATTTCCCTGGACTCGGGTTACAGCAGGCTCTGCAGTGAGCTCACAATAACACCTTGTCTCTGAAATTGAGGATGGATGTGAATGTGCTTGTATTAGAGGCAGTTCAGAGTGATTTGCATTTTGTGTGCATTCAGGCTTATAGAGATTTGATTTCCCATACATGACTGAAATGATTTAGGTAGCAGACTTTATTATCCAGTATCATTATTGTAATGGATACAATTGGGAACGTTTCTTGTTTTTGCATTAAAGATAACTTTGAAACAGGAGCTGTCAGCTCTGCCTCGTAGCAGCACAAAGCTCTTCATTCTAGAATGCACATTATGTTTGATGCACTGTACAGGTCTACTGAGCCCCGACAGATGAAGGGGCTGGTTATTTTAAATCCATCAGTTTATCTACAGCAGCACTAGGCTTTCTGCAATACGTGCTTTGAGATGTGGTCTTTTCATCACTATGCAGTAGCCTCAGGAAAGATACTTGATCCTTACTTTGGTTATCAGCCTTCAGTTTTCCAAGTGAAACCCTCAGCATCCTGCTCATGAATGCATAATTGCTCTGGTTTAGACTTCATCAAAATGTCCAGAATGAATGACCTGGAGCTGAAGAAAAAACCTGATAGATTCTTTACTGCCCAATCAAAATCCTAAACTAACAGAATCTCATCTGTGAAGGGTCATTCAATTCTCTCTTGAATCCAGTAATACTCCCTGCAATGTATGTGCTACAAATACATGAATAAAACATTTTAAGGCTTTTCAGAAGTGAAACGAGACTCTTTCTTTTATGTTTTCAGCTTAGCAGGAGCTATGCTTCAACAACTGATGGGTGTACAATATAAAATTTGAGCACACAGCAGAATTAAATCGTGGCAGCTTGGTTTTGCTGCATAAACTGAATGATCGCATTCCACCAAAATCTCTCTTGAATGACCTAGTGTGAAAAGTATTCTTTATGTGGCACAAATTATTAAAGGAAGCAATGCCTCTGAAAAGCAATTGTTCTGTTTCCTGCTTTTCAGCCACTCTCACTGAAAGCACAGCATGGACTTTTTTCAGTTTGCTTAGTGTGCATAACCTGGACTTAAAGTCCGTGTTCATTATGCTGAAATATGTAAACTTCACGTGATAAAAATTGTATATCTTTTTTTCACTGAGCTGTATAAAATGCAGATGGTTTTTGAGGCGTAAGACTGAACCTTGAGTTCAGAGGGATAGATACACCCAAGTACAATAAAAAATGCTTATCATGTGATTGCTTGGACTGGTAGGGTTCAAAACAGAGTACATACAGCTCATTATAGCAATTAAAACTATAATAGCAAGAATTAAAAAATAAATATTAAAATAGGTAGAAACCATGTTGTGAGAAGCTTCCTTGTTTTAGGAGTCAGGAAGAATTTCCTCTGAAAGCAGACTATCTGGTAGTGGTTCAATTACAAAGACAGTCTGAGGCATGTTAGTAGAATGAAAATGGACTTCATTGAATCATAAAATATGATATAGAATATAGATTTGATGGAGTCTTTGCTCAAACATGGCAGTTTCAGTGTTTTAATGCTTAAGTACAAAGAAGTTTTTGAACAAAGAGGAAGAGAAGTCCTTCGGCAGGTCTGTGCGAGTAATGCAAAGAAGAGATGGCATCATTATTCTGAGACACGACAATAACATTTGCTGTCACGTATCTGCTATCCACATTTTTTAAAATATATTTTCTAAAAACTTGCTGGCATTTTGTGTCTTTTTATATTTCCAACAGTATCTTTAACTTAATTTTTTAATGCTGTTGTCACTACTCTGATTTTGTTGCCTCTCATGTTTCAGGAAACTAACACAAAATTATGTGCAACACAACCATTTTTTCACATTGGAATTAGCTTCCATTCCAAAATTCTCAGGCTTCTGTAAGGTGTGCCCTCTTGCAAAGTGCCATCAGTAAATGAGCCAACGTGAAGCATTACCAGGATGAGAGACAGGATATTTTCTTTCCGGCTAGTTTGTGCTTTTACTGAAATTAAAATATCAGAAGAATATTTTCAGAAGACAAACTCCACAGTAATTTAGCCCTGTTCATCTGGCACTGACCTGAGGCTTCTGACACAGTTTTACTGTAAGCAAAAGCACATTGCCAGCATGGTGGAGGAACAGGATGAGAGGTAAAGCAGCCACACATACTCCTGTGACCTGACTGAGATGTCAGCTTTGATCCCAAAATGTGTGATTCATTCCACTAGGGATTTGGTGAATTTTGCTAGGCAGCTAATGGGGGTCTGTGACTTTAATTAGTATTTCAATGTGTTTACATTTGGCAGGTCTGTTCTTACTCAGCAGTGCAGGCTGACACTGTTCAACTTTTGTTTCATTCTTTTTTCTTTCCCTCCAGTCTGATATGAAGTGTTCCTCAGAGCAGAGGCAGTCTGTGCTGGGAGCTTGCAAAATTCCTGGTAGATATTAGCCATTTGTCAGCAGGTTTTACACCATTTTCTGTAACAGCAGTAATTAAAGCCCAGGTCTTCAAAGGTAATTTGGTGCTTGACTTGAATTCCTGTTCAGATCAGTGTCCTTGCAGGTTGTAGTCTGGTGGCCTTCTGTGTAAAGTCAGCGTATAACGCTGAAAGCTCTTATGGGATCTTAGTGGGATCTCTGCTTATTTTTCTCTTCTGTTTTGTGTGCCTGCTTGTTTTGCTTCCTACACTCTAGAACCCCTGATTGCTATGGCCGAAGGAGTGTTTGTAAACACCAACGTGCTGTCTTTCATCTCTGCTGCAGCCAGACGTGGGGGATTTAAGGAGGTGGGAGCTGCCTGGTGTCCGCAGCCTGCCCACACTCCTGTCCCAGGCTTTCACACGTGGGGATCAGCACCCTTCAAGAGCAGCCACACTCCTCTGGTGCTTCAACCAGGGATAGCTGAGGGCCCAGCCAAGCCCCAGTTTTGGGCTTGAGCCAATCATTGCACTGAAGAGCAGAATGATGGGTTTATATCGATCCCTGATAAAAAAGGAGGGGCTGAGTGAGAGGCTGATGAACTGACAATAGGGGAAATTGCATCCTTTTCCAGATGGACCCTTCAAATCTGATTTCCAGTGGCGCTGAAATAATGTATTTACTCTTAATTATCAGGTGAGTTTAGCTAACTATAGTTTATATATATGTATATGATATAGCCATATTAATGTATATGATATAGCCATATTAATATATTTTTATATAGATAGTACAGCAAATAATAGCTAATAGTTTATAGCTAAGTGCCTTTTAGGATGGTTTCAGCCCTGAAGAGCTAGCAGTCTTGCTGGGTTTGTTCCATTTGGGGAAGGGAGGAAACAAATGGAGTTTAATTGCTGTCCTGTACATGACAGGGTGGAGCATCTGGGCGACTGGGGAGAGGGCAGGGCTTGGGTTGGCAGGTAGTGGATTTGCTGGGGAAAAGGACACTGCAAAAAATAAAGAAACTTCTGAGAAATGCTTAAGGCAACCCCATCAAAAAAAAATCTTGCAAGCTCCAAATAAGAAGTGTTGTGTCCAGTTTTGGACGCTGCAATTAATAGATATCAACTCCTAATATTCAGGAGTAGACAATGAAAATCACAACAGCTGTAGATGGAAAAAAAGGAGAAAGAGTAGAGCCTATTTAGCAACAAAAAGAAAAGTAGGAAGCATATTGAAACCTGTAGGTAAAAGACAGTTGCTGAGATCTAGGGGCAGAGCCTGTCCTTCCTCGGTGCTGTGAAGATAACAAGTCACGTTCATAAGCACTGACCAAGGTTACTGGGGAAGGTTGAGGATGTTTCTGAAAGCAGGTTAGATAAACGTCATTTCGAAATAATTCAGATCTAGCTGATCATACCTTTGGGCAAGAGGAAGGCTGGAGGGCCTCTCCCAGCCCTCCTTTCCCATCTGGTTCCAAGGTAATGGTGTTGATGCAAGGATTTGGGGCATCTGGAGAAGCAATGTGGCCACATTACATAGGACTGGCAGAGTTGTTATAAGGACAAGGGTAAATAAGGAAAGAGAGATTGTGTGGATAAATGATAATCTTAATGATGCTGCATGGTCGGGATAAGGAATACCTATCAAATCACTATTTCACTGCTTTGAAGTTAACTTGATTGCTCCTTAGTGAACACCCCATGAGCATTGAAGCCAAAGGAACCCTGGTGTCTAACACACACTTTCTGAGTGAGGTGAGTCTTCAGAAAGGCTCACTGTCTCTCACATGGGACAAGTGTATGTTGTTTCCAATCTCTTAATTAAGGCTTTCAGAGGATGCTTTTCTTTTCCTTAACCCTCTTTTTTCATAGCATGAGCAGGAATTTAATTCTGTTTATGGCTTAGACCAGCCTGTTAAAATCTGTTGACATGGGTCAGCGGGTTCCAACACTTGAATTAAGGAAATGTGAAGATGTACATGCACCACGTGGTCATGTAAGCTTAAAGTCAGTTAGACAAGCTAGAAATTATGTGAGTTTTATATAATAAAAAAGCTATCATCCCTTTGATGGCATGAGTGAGACAGAAAGGAAGTTCAAAGAAGTTGTTTCTCAATGCTTTATTCCTTGAAATAAGCTTCTGTATGTAGCAACACTTAAATCAAATGGTGATAAGGCATTTGTCAAATTGCTCAAATTTACTCTGCTTGAAATTGGAAGAGGAGTTACTGAAATTTTAGTAAGTGCACAGGAGACTTGGAGCTCATAATATACTATGAAAGGTTTGTTTGTTTTGTCTAATTTACATCTTTCAACCTTTCATTTTCTGCAGAAGGAGGTAGAATATGAATTGCTTTTTTTAATGCAGCAAAGATTCTCTAAAGGTTACTATAGTCTCTGTAGTCCATTCAGCACATTCAGAATGCAAATTAGTTCCACATCAGAGTCTTTTTGTGAGGCTTTTCATTACAGGGGGACATGTAAAGCACTCAAATTTCTTTTTTAATTTCAGATAAAGGTGGATCAAAAAGTAGATAGATCTCTTTATTTGTATTTTTAAGAGTCTTTTTAATACTTTTTCCTATCAAACATGAAAAGGAAAATTGTTGCTTTTCTAGGCATTTGGGGACCCCTTTGAAGCACTGAGCAAAGGAATGCTTAATACTTTGAAACTATGTATTATTGAAACTATCAATTACTTTAACATTTTTCAAAGGCAAAACAGGATCCTCACTAGACCAGCTTTGGGTCTCGTTTTTCTTGTTCTGAGAGATTGTCTATCTGTATTGTAATGAGAAGATGGTCAGACTAGCTTAATGTTTAGCACTTCTTATTTTTCATCTTCAAAATGATTTGTGAACATTAAGCAGGCGTATCAACTTGAGTTTCTCTAGAAAATACTTGTTGAATACTTGTTGAATACAAGAAACAGATCATGACTTTTTGTAAAATCCTGTGGCAATCATTATATACTAGTGGTAATTTTAAAACCTTCCAAAAATCATTTTGGGGTGTTTTGGGTTTTTTTGATTTTTCTGGGGGGGGAGGGTGTTGGTTTTTCGGTTGGTTGTAGGGGTTTTTGGTTGGTTGGTTTTGGGGGGCAGGGGGGAATGTTTGTTTGTTTTTTCAAACTAAAATAATACCTGTTGGGTTTCTAGGGATAAATAACATTGCTGAAGATTTTGTATTACTGAGGCCTGGCTTTGTAATTTTGACTCAGGTTTTTGTTGAAGTCAAAATGGCACTACTGAATTCTGTTTGAAGCAATTGTTTAATTATTTGCAATGTGTAGGAGTTGATTAAAGCTTTTGTGACTCCTCCCATTCATCTTGTTCTTGCTTACATTTTACTAACACTTTTAGAATGCATCAACAGAAATGAAAAGTCTACTTAAAATATGTGCTGGGTCCTGACAAGAAAGGCAGGGAAGACACCATAAAAACCTGGTATCATAAAAGTTTATTGTGAGGAAACTCTGTTTGGGGGGTGGCTCTTATTCTCTAAAAAGCTCTGATTTATCAGCCAATATGTAAAGACTATAGTGATAGAAAAGGTGATGGAGAGAAGAAATGGACCAGTTAATTGTTCAGTTCTGGTGTCTGGTACTGCTGGATGCTTATTTAATAAGTCTTGACTCATGATGTGTGCAGTGGTTAAAAAAAACGAAAACCTCTTCATCTTGAAGGAAGAAATAATTTGGAAAAGTCCTGGAAGTTTTCTAAGGAGGAGCGGCACCTCTGCACGGGTTTATATTGTGTAACATTCAACATAATTATGTAAGAAAAATGTGATGACATAAGGAGGAATATAAATGGGATATAGAATTCTCTGATTATACGTTATTTGGTTTATGTGACCTTTCTTATTTTCCTTTTATTTCCTTTTGTTTTTTCATCCGTTTTCTTAGCTACTGTTTTGCTTTAAATGTTGATGATTTTTTTCCCATGGTGATATTCAGTGCCATAGTCCATGGTTGGTCCTGACTCTATTCAAGTTAGCCATACTCGTCCTCCCACCCAATCTTAAATTGTGCATGTACTTCTATGGCCTAGACATTGACACAATTTTTTAAAGACTTGTTCCCTTTCCTTTTTTCTCCATTCCTTGGATTTTTTTCGTCTCCAGGAGAAACTCTTACTTTAAAAATAATTGTGTAGAATTCATCCCTTTTAAAAATTTCTGTAAAAATTCTATTATCTCCCTCTGTTTTAAAATCATAAATGGATAATGCAGATGTTGAAATATTCTGAAGATCTTGAATCATTACAAAAGCTCTGTAATTACATTTATTATTAATGATTTTCATTAGCAAATTATTTGAGTTTATGTTGCTCTTTCATTCTAAAGACTTATGGTGCTATATAGTAAAACATTCATTACAGCTTAAGACATCCCTGGAAGACAAATGAGTTCTCAGGCTTGTCTACATGTGTGCAAGAGGAGCTGTAAGTGAAGGCTGCTCACAAGACAGGAGCTGCGGGCCAGGTCAGAAGACAGAAAAATTCTAATGTGGCCTGACTTCTTTTCCTCCCGGTACGTTCCAATCATATGATTTTTTTTTTGGTGCAATTTTGACAGAGCTTTATCTACATCTCTCTATGTCACAAGCATTGCCCAGGGGAGAATGAGATAGCTGGAGAACAGGAAAAGTGGGAATTTGTCTGATCAGACCCTGACCAGCTGCTCCTGGGGTCACAGGGGCTTGTGCTTAGCATGGGGCTGTGCTCTGGGGCTCCTTTTGCTCCATTCCTAGAGAAAAAAGTTCTAGAAGCTCAGACAGCTCTACTTGAACATACACCTGAATTTCCTTCTAAGTCCATGACATATCTATCTCTGCTTTGGCAGCACTCTCTGACACTCTTGAATAGAGAAACATGCACTGTGGTGTTATATCAAATACCTCTAGCCTGTGCCTTGAAAAGAAAGACAGAAATGAAGTCACCAGAACTAACTGCAACAGCTATCTTGAATGTGCAATTTTTCTTTTAATAACAGAGAGCAAAGATGTTCACAAGATGTTGTTTGGTGCTTTTTACCCACCTTGGCACTGGAACACTGAATAGCTTCCAGTTAATCACTATTTTGCTGGAGCTAGAGCAAAAATCAACATCTACTATTCTGTGGAAGTCAAATGCCTGAGCTGTTTGTCTGAGTGGCTTCTGCTAATGGAATGATATTTTATCTTACAAATAATCAGAAGTTTGCATTGATCCATAGCAGTAGGAGGGGAGGCCAAGTTACCTATTAGATATTGCACCTCACTAATGGACAGATTAAGCTCCTGTCCATAGTATTTCCTTGCAGTGCAGAGACTTTTTCTGGCCTTTTCTGGGGGTTAGGGAGGGAGGGGAGGAGGCGAGTGGTGGTGAGTGATATCCTGGATGACACCAAGAAGTCAGGCACTGACACCTGAATCTAAGATATAAAATTCTTCATTTGGTGGATTTGCCTTTTGCACCTTCTAAACTAGAACCTTAGAGTTTTTTGGTTTGGGGGGTTTTTTTTGGTGGTTTGTTTTGTTTTGTTTTGTTTTGTTTTTTTCGTTTTTCAGGGTTTTTTTGGTTGGGTTTGTTTGGTTTTTTTTTAAATTTAAGTTTTTTGGGGTTTTTTTGTTTGTTTGTTTTTTGGGGCGGAGGGGCTGGTTTTTGGTCTTGTTTTTAATTTATCATGTTAGAGCAGTTTGTTTCTAATGCTGGAGCTTAAGCAAAGGAGATATCACAACCTTTAAGCTCCTTTCCTCACAGGAATCCCTCTTTGCACCTGTTGGAGGAGGAGAAATTTCATGGTTGCTGATGGAGTCCCTCCTCTTCAGGTGGGGTATGATTATTCACCTGATGTTTCCTACAGAATGCAAGGTCCTTTGATCAGGTAAGATAACAGCAGCATTTCTCGGGGGCTTGGAAGCGGTGTTCTACAGGAATTGGGCAATCTTCTGCTGAACCTAGCAATTTCTTTCACCTTCCAAACTTGCCAGTTGTGCAGTCCATTCTGTCACTAGTCAATGTAGTGGCACTAGCAGCACTATGCATGGATTATAACCCTTCTACCTCTTGCCTAAGCAACAAGCAAGATGCCCCTGCTGCAAAGACCTTGCACCTGAAGAAGCTACCATTTGCTGTTGTTGCTTTGGGGCAGATCCCTGCCTTTTTGCACCTCATTGTTCATTTTCACTCTTCAATTTTAATCTCAGTCCCTCCCATCTGACAGATTATTCTGTCAGAATTATTAAATGGGTATTCTTGATTTGTAGTGATATTGTGAATAGGAATTATAACTTTGCTTTGAAAACTGTGACATAGTCACAGTCCAAGTATCCTTCTTATCTTTGGGTGGCATGAAAAATATCAGAAACTTTCAGCACCCTCTCAGTTGCTGCCTTCTTGTATTTCACTGCTGGAAGTAAGCCCTTCAACCAGTGACATCCATCCATTTCTTGCTTTAATGAAAACTGTTTGAGGATGCTAAAAATGATGGTGCCTTTATCTGACAGCTCTTCTCAGGCGTTTTCTGAGCATCATTCACTGTAATCCCTTTTGGTTGTGTGCAGATACATAAATATGCTATCTGAGCTGAAGGGGGATGTGGAAATGATTCTTCTGTACTGGCACAGCTCCAGGTGTGGGGCTGGAACACTTGCAAGTGTGAGAGCCATTCCTGCAGCTTGGTCTGAGCCTGCCCAGCAGGCTCAGAGGCCTCTCTGGCCCGGTTTAGTGGTGCCTGAGCTGCATGACCGACTCTCTTTTGTCAGCAATGATTTTCTCCTGTAATCTGGCTTCACCCTTCTGGGCCAAAATAATCCAGCTTGTGCTTAATTCCCATTAAAGAGTCGTTTGGATACAAGCAAAGCAGAAAGCTATCAATGAGTAACTTAGGCGACTTGGAATGAAACACTTTTTTTTTTTAATCCTGACAGTAATTTCATGTGACCATATAAACTGGCTGCAATGCAATGAGGAATTGGGAGAGTAATACAAGAGTCCACCTGGAAGAAGAATAACTTGTGATCTGTTTAAAATGAAAAAAACTTGTGGCATAAACCTGTATTCTGTCCTGATTTCAAACTCAATTTACACTCAAGAAATGTGAAAGGCCAAAAGGTAGATAGAAAATGGAAATTCTTTGTTCCTGGGAGGGCAGGTCTTGCAAAGGCAACATTTTCTGAGTCTTATTCACACTTTTGATTTTATTGTTCAGAAAACTCTCTAGTTCTTGTGATTGATAAAAAATATTCCTAAAGGGGTAGGAATCATCATGCAACAGAAGGACTGTGGGATATTCTTAGTCTGAAAATTTTCCATCCAATAAGGGACTAAATTGTGTGAAGTAGATTGATGGTAAGAAAAACTGAGTCCTGACAGTAAATGTCAGGGAAGATATATTAATGTACAGTAATGGAGTAGGAAATAGCCTTTTTTTTTCTTCCATTGCAACTTCAGTAATTACTTGCACAAAATGTCTACCAAGTGTCTTTTAAAAAGACATGAACCGAGCTACTATTCCTATCCTTTATATAAAAGCTTGAAACAACCTAAGGAGTAATTGGACACAGTGTAGAAAGAAAAAACTGATACAAGAGGTTCCCAGATACTTTGTAATCATGAACCTGACCTTAACACTGTGATTTCTTTCTTCACCTGGCTTTTTTAGGAGAATTAAGCAAAGCGTTCAGTGATTTCTGATACAATTTTAGTGCTTTTTGCCTTTTTTTTTTTTTAAAGAAAAGTGAGGAGAACCTGCAGCATGTTTCCAGTCACTCTTTATTGAATGACCACCATGCCTGACATGAGCATCCTTCCCTGAGCCCCTCCCCTGTGAAGTGTTACAGCAGAAATGGATGACGAACAGTCATTCCATCCCATGGGAAGTTCTTGAGGTTTCTGAAGCCATTCTGTATCTTTTGTGGGAACAAAATACAAAGCAGGGCCTTTCAAATGCCATTGTGAAAGAGTGCCCGCATTGACAGGCCTAGTTTGAGATCAAAGCCCTCAGGTATCCAGTTGGAACTTTTCATTTCGGTCACAAGCAAAACTCTCTTGAAACGTTCATGTTCTTCTGAGATGTTTCATCTTTGATGTAGTTGGAGATTCGGCTAAATACCACTTTGAAAATGTTGAGAGTAGGTCTGTGTTTTAGGTGCCAGTGCGCTAGGATGAGAGGAACTAAAGTGGGGAGAGCTGATAGGTGAGGAATTATGAAAGACCTGGAAAAGGAACATGAACATATAATAAGGTGTTAGCTCTGTGCAGGATCCAGCCTGCTTAAATTGAGACTTAGGAGCCCAAAGCCTGAGGCTCAGACTGTCTGCTTCTTGCACTGCAAGGTACATCTATTCTGTGCCTGAAAAGTTCCTGGCCACATGGTGAACTTGCCAGTGTCCTGCTGAGGGATCTAAAGCACATGGGATTTTTTCATGACAGCGTGTAAAATGAGCACTGAAGTCAGGTATTTTTTACAGCCCTTTATTAGAAATCTGTTTCTATATTCTTCAGCCTCCAGCATCAGTGGTTGTAAGATCAGGCTTTTTGTATGCTGCTGCCTTGCAAGCATTCTGATGTGTCTTCATAATTATAGCTGATGTGATATGAAGTGCAAGTGAGGTGTCATCCTGCTGCAAGTGCAGGCTGTGGAAAGCAGTGATTGCTTTAAAAGGTATCTGTATTTGTGTAGATTCCATTATTTTTGTATTATACAAATAAAAAGGACTTGAATGAGTACAGTCTTGTGGAAATGGAGGCTTAAATCAAATGAATCACAGAATCATAGAGTGGTTTGTGTTGCAAAGGACCTTATGTATCATCTTCTACTAGATCAGGTTACTCACAACCCCATCCAGCCTGGTCTTGAATACCTCCCAGGACAGGGAGTCAAGAAGTTTTTTCCTAATACCTATTCTAAACCTGCCCTCTTTCAGTTTCAGGCCATTCTCCCTTGTCCTATCATACATGTCCTCATGAAAAGTCCCTCTCCAAACTTCTTGCAAGCCCCCTTCAGGCCTTAAAGGATCTCTGTCTCCTCTCCAGGCTCAGCAACTCCTGCTCTATCAGTCTGTCTTCACCAGAATTAGTTTAGTCCAGGAGTTTGTCTTAGAAAGCTGGCTTGGTGTGAAAGCTAGTGGCAAGTATTTATGGCACTCAGTTAACTTGGTTCTAGCTCTACCTGTGTTACATCTTTTTCTGGGTGGTTGGTTCTGTAGCCCATTCATCATCTGTAGAAGCAGTGCCATGTGTCCTTTCTCTCCTAGAGGGTAAGTTTCTCTGCTCTGGTGATGTCTTTTATGATGAGTATGTAGGATGTGATCTTGTTTAGTGCCTCTGAGCTTCCACAGTATGCAATTATCAATGTTAATGTCTCCAAATTGAGGAAGTGATTGGATCTAGCAGACTGCTTTGTTGTTTGTTTGTTGTGTAATTATCAGCATGCATTACAAACAGGTATGTCTAATTTTTCCAGCTCTCAGCAAGCTGACTACGGTGATGGTATTCTGGGTTGGGTTAAACTGACTGGAACTGGTGAGTGAAATGGCTACCCTTCTGTTATGAATAAATGCAACAAACACAGATCTAGGCAGATTAAAACAAAAAAAAGAATGAAAAAAGGACTTGTTCAGTATGTGAGCTCTGGATTTCAGCTGCTCACAGAGGAGTTGAAAGCATGGAGCTTTGGTGGGATTCCCCAAGGTATTGTTTAACCACGTGCACACAGAATTCTGCAGTGAGCAAACAGCAGGTAAGGGAGAGACACAGAACAGTAGAACTGGAAATACGGTCTAAGACAATATATGCAAGAGAGAAAGCATTTGAGCACTGTCAATAGAAACCAAGAGCAAGGAGCAAAGAATCACCTGCTGTACCCAGAGACACGGGGTTCTGGCCAGCCCACAGGGTTGCATCAAAGAGCCTGTCCTTGGCTGAAGTGCTCCAGCAGTTATATTTCATCAGAAAACAATGTTCTTGCTCCAGCATACTGCTGTGTATCCCCTCTGTGGTGCAGATGGGAGGCTGAAGCTACGCTGATGCTCTGCCTGACAAACTCCTTGCAATTTTATAATCAGTCAGGGGCAAAACCTAGACAGGAAACATTTTGTAAAAAAGGAAATCCCTTCATACCTAGACATATCTAGGGGTCATAATGTTTGGAAGGGAGAACTATCATTATTCAAGAGAATACCTTGCCATTGCTTCTTCTCCTCCTGTATTTTCCCTGTTTTAGTATAGGTGTGACAGCTTGATAAAGACATGTGATGTGCTCATAAGCACAGAGTCATGTTCTCAGGTGTGCAGGCAAATCACCTGGATCCAGAGCAGCCCATGCCCCCTGGACAGCCGCCAGTTTAGAGCCAAATCTCAGTGACAGTGTGGTGGGATGTGGTGGGAGGCCCTGGGGAGACGGGGAGGGAAATGAGCCGTGCCTGTCTCTGGTGCCGGTGTGCTTGGAGCCGGGAGGGACTGGATGCATTGCCCGGGGGACGGAGGGCTCGCAAACAAACGCTGCTGCTCGGTGCGGACACAATGGCTCCTTTGTTCTCCGTGGTGGGAAGGAGCAGCTCTGTGCGGAGGATGCCGTGGGGAGGGAGGGCTGCCAGGTGGCAGGCAGGGCCACCGCGACGCCCTGCCCGACACAGGGCTGCAGCCAGCTCTGAGTGTAGGACAGAGAGAGAGAGAAAAAAATCAGCTCTTTAGAAGTAAATTCACCAAGAAAATGTGCAAAAAGAGGCACTGGCACTGTCTGGAAAACCAAGGCGATGTTTCACTTGATCTCAATAGCAGGAGAAAGCAGAAAGTATTTATTCTTCATTCATATACCTGGAGTTGTTTGGCTGGGGGGAGGTAAACCAGGCTCTGTGCAAGTTTATATAGGTTACTGTGCCAAGAGAAATTATGAGGTGTCACAGAAAGGCAGTTTGGAGGGGGTAGGGTCCTGAACTTAATAAAGGCAAATGTTACTTGTGTGCCTCGACAGGTAATTCCTACATGCCCTTAATTTTGCAGCTCAGGGTACAATAAAGTTCAGATGGCTAAAGTATTATCTTGGAATGCACAGCAAGGCAATTTTTGCTGCACAGTTATTCAGCTGAAATGGGTTAAAGCTCTTCAAGTATAGTAGACACCAGATATTTGCCCCCAGCAAAGAAATAACCTCTTGTTCACACACTTCCTAAGTTTGATACAGGAAAACAACACCACAAGTATGAATTGTTCATGCAGGTTAAGGTCTGAACTGCAGGAAATAACATTGGATTTTGAAATTGCCACTGGTGATGCAGAGTAGCCATACAAAATCACAAATGAGAATGGATTTCAAAGTTTTCTTGGCTGCAAACAGAATAAACAAATAGTGGACAGTTTCAGGAAGTATTTGGTGCTGGACTTACTTTGGCCTCACTAGTGTTTTGGTCGATTGATGTAGTCAGTTCAAAAACCCAATCTACCCTGTGTCCTAAGCACAGGGTAGATTGACAGAGAGAAGAAAGCCCCGGCTCATCCTGTATAAATGTTACCAAAATTGTATCAAGGGCGCTAAGAGAGTTGTTTGGCTGTTAGAAAATATGCAAAGGGGTATTTCCCCTGTGAGTTTTATCCGGCCCTTTATTTGTGTTTCTACACGCTGTTAGTGCCATGGCTGTATCAGGGTGTTCCAAATTCCTCCCCGTTTAACCACAGCCAATGTTTGTAAGGCTGGCGCTCTGGGGTCAGTTTCTGATCTCCAGTGTGATGAAGGAAATGCGAGAAGGATTTACTGCACCACCCAGGGCTTGCTCCTGCACAAGCAAAAGGAAGAGTGGGAGGCAGATGGGCAGAGACTGTCAAAGAGGGAGTCAAGGGGGAGCAACAGTTAAAAAAAACCCCAACAAAACAAAGACTCAGAATAAAACATACAGCAATACTACTTTTTATGCACAGTGTTTTGTTTAAGTCTCTTGATGATGGTTCGTGGGTGCTTCCTTCTGTTCTTATTTTTTAGTCTATTATCATAAGAGCAGGTCATGTAAGGTTTTCAGGTCTCACTGACACAGGTGCCCCTTAAAAAGTTGACTGAATATTCTTCCCTGTGCTTCTGCATATTTTGCTTCTCTGCACACACTTTGCTCTGTGAATAGTAGTCAAAATTCCAGTGGGCTGGAATTAAAATACCTCCCATTAAAATACCTTTAATGTTTTATTGGGATACCTCTTACTTGAAATGGTTTAACACATAAAGGTGCTTTGCTCCTTTGAGAGAAAAATAAGCTATACTGCTGATGCAGAGGCAAGATTGTTTGGGTGGCTCTCCTGTAGATTGCTCTTTATGCAAATGGTGCCTTAGGAACGGGCAGATTAACATGTTTCAGGGCAGGATGGAGATGCAAATGTTGCATCTACTTGCCTGGGAGTGCTCTGCTGCAAGAAGGGAAACAAGCTCTCCTGCACATTGCTGACTGCTCTCTTTCTGTCTGAAAGTTCAGTGAGTGTCCTGGAAAATAATTACTCATTTAAAGTAAGAAAGGAGAGTCCAGAGTGCCTGTTTCTGAGCACTCTGCTTTGGAAGAGGAAGAAAAGGTTTGAACCTTTTCTTGCTGAGGATGAAGAGTGGAAGAAAAGTAAAACTGGAAAAGGTGATGATATAAACTAAAAAACAACAAAAAGAGCAGATGAAATTTGAATGTAAAAAAAAATTAAAAAATTGTAAACCCATGCAGGTTAGTTCTTTTGAATTACTAGAACAGGGTTTTCTACGACTGCGAAAACACATGGATAGCCGCTGATTGAAAAGGGCATTTTCTAAGCCAGTCTAAGGAAAAAGAAATCTGCACTTTGAGAAAGGGAGAAGAGACTAAACCATCCAAGCTGAGAGCAGAAAGGGGCAGAATTCAGCTCCAAAGATTTTTATTAAAGCTTTTTCTCAGAATCAGCCTTGTCTGTCTTTTCTCAGCCCTTGTTTTAACACGGTTGGTGCCTGTCTGCAAAAAATCTTTCTCTAAGCATTCCTGTTGGGTTTTTTGTCTTGTCTTGGTTTGATTGTCTGTTTTGGTTTGATTTATTTTATTATTATTATTTATTACATCCTACTGACAGTTCAAAAAATGCTTTGTGCATTCAAACTGCTCTGTAGATGTAATTTTGTTGCCAGTGTACAACTGCTGACACAATCGTGGTGGGACATTTGGCTGCCTGCCCCGAGGGGTCTCCTCCAGGCCCTTGCCTGGGCTTCAGACACAGAACTGGGAATTTTTTGCGGGGCAGTAGGACACGTTTGTCCTCACCAGTGTCCTCAAAAGGCAGTGGAACGTGTTTATGAATTGTTGAACATCTCAGGGGGAATCAAAGACCCTGGAACCCAGCTGAAATCTCTGAAAGAACTGGAAGATTTTTGGGGGTGAAATAGAGTTATCTCCAGCTCTGCTCCCTGCAGGACTCTCAGCAAAGGCCTGATTCAGTACCAGAATCCACTCCCCAATAATGTCTGTTTGTGCTCCATGGAGATGCCTGCAAGGGGTTCACTGAGCAGACTCCTGGTTTTCATACCAGCATTTCAGAATGACAAAAGAGGGAATGGCACCTGGGGGGGTCTGAGGATAATCCCAGCACTTGGGTGTGTGTAGAAAACCTTGTTGTAGCTAACAGTAGCCATGGCACAGATTTTCTGTTTGCCACCCTTACACAGCATTTTCTTTGTCACTGAAATAGTTTCCAAACAACTTGCTGTTATCCTCGTTGTCAGTGTATCCATGGAGTGCCACAGAAGATTAAGGGAGGCTTAAAGAAAAACTGAGACACCACAGGTATTGCAAAGAGCTAATGGGACTTTCTTCATTTCTTCAAAGAAAATCTTTTTACAGCCCAATTGAAATGGTTAAGCCCTTTTACTCAGCCTCTGCAAGGAGCAAGATGTTGACAACATCCCTTCAGAATGTATTATTCCAAATGGTGCCTGTAAAACAGGCCTCTGCCACTGCTATTTTCACATGTCTGTGTAATAACTGTCATTCCAGCTAAATAATTGAAATAAATAATTCCAGCTAAATAATTATTGCTGCTTCACTTATGACTTTAGTTAACAGCCTGCTTCAAAACCGAACTAAACTTTCAAGCCCTGTGCTGTTGTACAGACCTACTATGGCTTCCTAATTTAATCAAAATATCAACATCTGAAGAACAAAATTCCATTTGGTGCTGTGCAACAACTCTTACTGAAAAGCCCTTAACTACTACTGAAAGAGAGCTCTTCCATTTGCTCTCCCTCTCCTCTGTCCGGAGGAGGACAGTCCATTTCCTCCACTGATTGAATTAAGGACCAAAAATTCAATTTGAGAAGGAGAGTGGAACTGAAGATTTATTTTGATATGCACAAGTCTGAGGGCTTACCTGTTGGGTTTTTGGTTTTTTGTTCTGTTTTTTTGTTTTGGTTGGTTGGTGCGGTGTTTTTTGTTGTGTTTTGTTTGTTTGTTTGTTTGGGGGTGTTTTTTTGTTTGATTTTTTTTTTCGAGTGAGGGTTGTGAACTGATAAGGCAGACAAGGAATATGAAGGTTTGAGTGTTGCAAAAGGGGGTGAAAGTAATTGTGCCTAGAATCACACACAGAATCACTAGGTTGGGAAAGACCTTCAAGGTCATCAAGTCCAACTCACTCCTAACACCTCAACTAAACCATGGCCCCGAGTGCCACATCCAGTCCTTTTTTAAACACATCCAGGGATGGTGACTCCACTACCTCTCTGGGCAGGCCATTCCAGTACTTTGAATAGGCCATCATTCCTAAACATAAATAGGTTTATACATTTTCTCCAAAGCACTACCCAGAACAGTAAATGCAAAAAGTAAGAGGGAAGGCAATACTCAGTGCCCATTTTCTACTTGAATTAAATTTTCATTTGCAAAAAATGGGAGAAGAGACAAAAATTATCAAAGCATGACATAGTATGTTAGTTGCATCAGAAATAATGAGTGATTAGACCTGAGCTGTTGAGGAAGGTTAAAGGAGAAAATTGTCAGCAAAGCACCAAGGAAAGTCTCTAGAAACCATATTTTTGAGGCCTTGCTGAACAGTATTGCACAGGGTATTCAATACAAGCTAATTTGCTCAATAGGGAAGTCTCAGGTGGAAGTATGAGAACAACCTGGAAGTACAATGATAATATCCTTCCTTCCCAGCCTCCAAATTTCAAAGAGATCCTTTTTTTTTTTCATAATTAAGAACTGAGGACACCAAAACATGTCTGTTAGCTCATTGTAATCATATGGGACTGAAAATAATTCTAAGCCAGCTGTAAAGAGGAAGAAAAGATTCAGGTGCCTGGGACAGATGGACACAGCAGTCAGTCAGCTGTTTTGGTAGCACAGCTCAGGACTTTTCAACCAGGAATTTACAAGCAACCTTGGCTGTCAATTTAAAACTAAACTAAATGAAACTGCTGCATGTGAAAATGGCGAAAAAAGCACATTCTGAAAGGTGGGAATAAAAAGCTATTGTTAAAATTTTGAGGAATAATTTGTTTGGGATTTGTTGTAGTTGATTTGTTTGGTTGGTTTTATGCTAGTATTAAACAAGAAAGCGTGACCAGCAACTTATTTTCACTCTACTTCTTAAGAGTATGTCTGTTTGTTCTGGCAATGTTGTAGTTACCTGAAAGACTGGCCTGAGCAAAACCCTGCAAAGAAGATGGTTACAAAATGGACTCCAAAGGTGGCAGTATCCTTTAGGCAGCAGGGAGAAAAAGTAATGCTGACACCTTTCTTGTACCAGGCTCATATGTCATCGATCAGGGAAGCCTAGGACAGTGTTTCTTATTAGGTTTCTGTAATACGATGCACACTCAGATAAGTAAGCCTTTTTTTTTTTTTTTTTGGGCCTACATCTCTTCTGAGAAAGGAAGAGGGAAACCTAGGAGACTGGGAGAGTCTGGTGGGATTTCTGTCCTCTTCTTTTTTAGGGCCAGGGTCTAGGAATAGCAGGCTAATGGGAGACAGTGACCTGGGGCAGTCAGAGGTACTTGTGTAAGCAGATGTTCTGCCATGTGCTACCTTAGAGTGAGTTTCTGCCAAGATCTACTTACTGATGAAATTTAGCCTTCTGCATGTCTTGAAAACAAGGATTAGAGGATTAGGGACATGATGCTGGAGGCAAATGTGGAGTGTATAGAGAGATGTGTAGATTTTCTGAAGGAAAAGGAAGAGCAGCTGCATGGGCTGCTCAAAATTTGCCCAAAACCCCCACCTACAGGATGAACTGTTTAATGAGGAGGATGACCATCCAAAAAAGAGGAACTTATCATTTGATGGTGTAGATTGATCTCAAAATACAGACAATCACTAAAACAAACAAAAAAAAGGAGTTGGTGATGGAAGAGGGAAGACATGATGCTGGTGAAGAAGACACATGATTCCCATCCAAGATCCAAAGTTATGCTGAGTTTGTGAAGAAAAAACATCACTGACCATTGCTGTGAGTGCTCAGCAGTCTCAGTGACAAAGGACAGCTTGACTGAGAAAGGAGATTTCTACGGGATTATAGGGAGCTCCAGCCCTCAACATAAAATCCAGAAGAGTAAAATCTAAGAGAGTCTTTGAACTAGAGGGTTCAGAGGAGGACCATGAAGATGATAGGGGCTCTGATCTGAAGTCAACCTGAGAAACATGGGGTTCTTCATCCTGGAGAAGAAAACGCTCCTGGGAGACCTTGCAGCAGCCTTCCAGCACTTAAAGGGGGCCTAAAAGAAATCTGGACACAAAACTGTTCAAATTGAGTTTGGACAAGGCTTTGAGCAACATGGTCTAATGGAAGGTGTCCCTGTGCATGGCAGCAGGGCTGGAACTAGACAATCTTTATGGTCCATTCCAACTCAAACCATTCTATGAAAATGAAATGTCTGAAATTTTAGAGGTGGAAATGTAAGCAAAAATCTCAGTCAACGGAACATGAGAATTTTCACAGCCTTCTTCTTCACCTGGGCCGCTTCAATGGCTCAGATCTCCATGGCTGACTTGAAAGAGGAGATGAGACCCTATTGAAACAGGAAAGAGTGAGTGTGTGCCTTTGTTTGTGTCTGTAAGTGTTTTCATGCATAGAAAGTCTTTTTGGGTGAGAATTTTGGTGCCTCGATAATGGGACCATATCCTGGAGACACTGGAAGAGGCAGCATGGTTTGATAAAGCTTATGATGTGATGTGATGTGATGTGCAGGTTTCAGGTGTGGGTGTTGGGCAGGCGAGAGGATTCATGCTGAGCAGAAAATGTTGTAACAGTGAAGAGCTGGTAGAATTCAAGAGGTCTGTATTTTGTGACATGCTGAGTGTCATTCCTGTGCTACACACAGCAGTGTTCTCTGCTCTCCTCCTTCCTGGAGCACTCCATTATGGGAAGTCAACAAGCACTCTGGCTTTTAGTTCTGTAGATGAAAAGTCCACCTGTTATTGCAGTTGAGGGATCGCTTCCACTTTGGGTCTTCTCTGAACAATGTTCCATGGATCTGATCACCTCTCTTAAAACTGTCGGCTCTTATCCTTTTGTAAGAGAAGGGACTGTCCCTTCCTTTGACACACTCCTGCTGCCTACTTAGAGGGTTCTGTTGGTGCTGCCCAAAAATTTATTGCTGCCCAGAAATGTACTTGAATACATCTAGAAGATTTCCTCACTCAGGTTTGTTCGGGTAATTTCTTCCTTATACCTCCTAAACATGAGCTTGAAGTATTCAGTCTGTTCCTAACAACACTGATGTCAAATTTGTATGCTTTAGATGACATGTGAGTCTCTGTTGACTCTTCTTAATCTCCACGTGTTCCTCTGCTATCCTAGGGAACAAGAGAATGAGGAAGAAGGGGGTAAGGCAAAACCAAGGATAATGCAAAACCTTTGTATATTTACTTGGCTTCTGCCAACTGTGTTCCTGTTCTTTTAGACCTAGTTCTGCCTCTCTGCCGTATGCTAAACAAGGGTTAAAAGCTGCCTCTGTTCTGGAGTCACTGTTTAGGGCATCCCAGGAATGCTGGATCTCATTTATATTTGTACCACACCTGGCCACAATTTGGTCATGGTCTGGTTAAAGCTGTAGATGGTACATGATAGACACAACCGCTGGGGCGTGATACTCACGCGGAGTGTTCCTGTCCTTCAGATGGAGGCAGTGTGGAAATGAAGGAAGCTATCCCTTCCCATAGTGCACCATCTTGTTCCCCTGATGTAAAACATTTCCATTTGGAAAATGCCACCTTGCAACTGAAATGAGACCTTAATTTAGAAAAATACTGGTTTCCAATTTGCCCATGGGCAATCACTGGGCAAAAGTAGCTGTGAAAGAGGTACCACTTTCCATTTGACTGCGGATCCTGTGTATGTGCTGGAGCTCTGCTCCCAGGAGGCCCCACACCCACCACCCTTGATTATTTTGGGATGTGGTGAGGGAAGGCTGAAGAGTGATGAGAGCTCACTGAACATGCAGAGACTCTCTCCTCCCTCCAGCTGGTGCCTGGTGATGCATTCCCACAACAAAATTTTTAATTAGAAACCTTTTGCCTCAGGAGTCAGTACACATGGAGCTCAACTTACTTCCTGGCTTCAGTGAAGTTTCACTTTCTTCCCTAATTATTTGTTATTTTCTTTCTTCAAACAGGTGCTAGATACACTCCCTTCTCCTGTGTCTAAGTTGTGTCTCCTCAGCATGGGTGGGTGAGTTGTCTGTGAGGCACTGCCCAGTGCTCTGCTGCCTTTTACAGTAGTAGCTGGGCTGGTGAAACTTGTGGGAGTGTAGGGGAGGCTTTCTGCACCTGCCCGGTACGATACAGTACATTCCTCCTAGATTAAACATTTACTGGAGAAAAGTTGGGCTACTGTTGCAGGAATCAATACACCTGCTTCACTTAGCAAAGTGCAGTCTGGAGAGGCCTGCCAAGTGCCACTCCTTGACAGGAACCAGGAGCCACAAAAGCGTGTTGGAGCCTTTGGAAAGCTGAAACACAAGCATATCTTCTTCACAGTTCTTCAGGGATTTGATCTGGGTTTTGCTGTTGACTTTACTGCAGTGGCAAAGTGCAGGGATTCCTCTGGCATGCAGATCTAATCAGGAAGAAATGTAGAAAAATCATGAACAAAACCTTTTTTTTAGTCTGACAGTTTCAAGTGTACCATATAATTAGGAGATATTTAGAAAGCCCTAGATGGAAAGGATAAAGGATGGAAATCACTTTCACATTTGCAATCAGTATTTCAGGCCACATGAGATAAATGAGATAAAAAATTCTGGACTTTGAATATTTAACTTCTTTGCTTTAGATAGGAAATTTTCAGGTACGAGCTTTTCACATAGCAAAGGCAATGTTATTGATACACACAGATATTGGAATCTTATGCTATTTCTTTATTTCTTAAAACCTAGTGTTTATGAGGACTAACTGCAACACATATTGGATTATTAGCCCATAAATAATCAGAGCTGCATGTTTGAGTATTACCAGGCATTTCCATACAGACCGAAACTGCAGCTGATTGACAACTGTCCCTCCCAAACAATAAAACTACTTCATATAATAAAGAAGGAAAATTTTCTTTTTTGTTTTATTAGAACTCCAAAAGACAAAATTTGAGATCTTGACATCACCTAATTTATAGACATACAGAAGTTTTTGGCAGTTTAGTAACTGATGCAATGCTTATTATCAATAAACTTTTTTAAAATTGGTTGTCAGGCCATAGTTGTAATTCATGTGAATACCAGGAAAATCAGAATGGCTGCAGCACCTCTTTGGGACCACGAGGTACTGAACTGTGCTTACAGCTCTGCACAGCTCACGAGTGCTTCACACTGTGCTTGTACACTGAGCAACACAGGCAGAAGAAGTGACATGACAATTTTCAGGTCTCAGCAGGGTTTAAACTTGGAGTGATCTTCAGCAGCTTTACCTGCTGAATCCTGTGAATGCTGGCTCTGTACACCTCAATGGTATCAGAGCAGCCTCCCTGGCTCGCTGTGCTGATGGCAATGGCTCACTCTGCCACGCTTCTGAGCACAGACCTGTTGTTCTACTTTCCAAGGCCTCCTCACAGCTTCAGCTGTTTGTACATTGTAAAGCTGCAAGAGGTAAAACGAGGCAGATTTTCAGCAAGGCACACTAATACTGAATAGAAATGACATTTTCTACTAGAAAAGAAATTGTTCTTCAGGAGAACTCTAATTATTTTGGAAAATACGTGAATATTTTCCTCCAGAATAGTCCACCCACTCAGAGAAATCCTTGTCTCAGTGCTGTTGTTTTCAGCTGATGCTCCCACTTTTTCTCTTCTAAACATCTCTGGTCACTCCTTGCCATCCAAGGGAATGTTTATGACCCAGCAGTTCCTCATGCTCCAGCTCCCACAGCACAGTGGCAGTGCCAAGCCCCAGCTGCAACAGGAGTGTGCCCCATCTGCAGGCTTTTCCCCTGCAGGTCTATTTTCATGTGTAGGGGTAAACTCTGTTTTTCCTCTGCAGAAGAGAAGAACCTGTGTGTGGGCTGCTGTGTGTGTCACAGCAGAGCATCTGGCAGGTGGTAACTTGTTTATCTGCAAGAAAGAGAAAGGCTCCTGAGCTTTCCCTGCTACTCCAGCTGCTCCTAGGCTGGGCTTGCCTGCAGAAACAGGATGAGAGTCAGACCTGTGAGAACCAGAGGCTTTCAGGGGAGAGAAGGGGAGTGGGCAAGGATGAATGAGGGCTATGGTTGTGCACTTGGGACATGCAGGACTGTGAGGATTTGAGACAGATAAAGAGAGTGGTAGAAAAGTTATGTGTTGATTTGGCTAAGCCAGTGTGGAGAGACTAAATGGGAACAGAAGACTGGCAAACTCAGTATTCTACAATGTAATTTCCAGTCCTGTCCCAAACTGGCCTTGCTCCTACATCTCCTCCTCTGTGCTCAGAAGAAGGCTTGAACCATACCACAACTGCCTCCCAGCCTCCTGCACCCATCCCAACAGCTGTGTGGTCACCTCTGCCAGGCAAGGGGGGAGCTACAGAAATCTCCGTGGCCCTTGGGCTGCCCCTGCTGCCTGTTTCCCACTCAAATGTGGGGAAGAGTTGGTGCCTTCATGTTCTCCTGGGGATGGACATATGCTTATATTCTGGCTTTGGCTGCCCATTACAGTGGGAGTTACCCAGGGTACAAGACTTATCCTTGCCACCCACCCCCATCTGCTTGGAGTCAGGAATAAGATCTCAACTGTATTTCTGAGACCTTTATCAGAGCATAGTGTTTTTCTCACTGCTGGCAGTGCCTGGAAAACTACAGTTGCCACTGCAATCGGCAGGAGTTTGGAGAAACTCAGCACTGCTCTAGATGGACCCTGAGGTGTGGGATGGCTAACTAGGCAGTCTGGAAGTCAGACATCTGAAACTGAGCTGGTCACTCTAGTCACTTATTTATACATAAGATAAAGCTCTCATTTCACATGTTTTCCTCTGGCACAGAAGACACAGGTGGCTCAGCTGTTAAGTGATTTATACTGCAGCCACCAGTGAGTCAAAGATGATGAGTTTGGCAGAATTTACTTTTGATCTTTCATTAGACTGATAAACTACCTTTGCAGGGAAGGCTGGCCTCACAGTCAGGTGCTCAGGAGTGCATTGCATTAAACTGCTTCTGCTATTTACTGCCCTGCTGACTGATGGCAGACAAAACACATGGTGATTTCTACTTTGGTTTCCTCAGTTGCACAACACCCTACGAGTTCTTTAGGATTACAGTAGCTGAGTTCTTTGATGTTGCAACTTGAGGCTATTGTAGGTTTGCTTTACTCTATGATTTTAACTCTTCTGGAAGGCCTCAGTGAGTTTCCATGCAGATTACAAGAGCAGGATTACTTCAGGAACCCTTTTCTGTGATGAGAAAATGCTCTCAGCAGGGCCTGCCTCTTCAGGCAGAAGACAATAGGTTTGCTTGTCAGTATCTGAATGTTTATCAGGTATTCTAAATTCATTAAATGAAATGGAATGGGGCTTTTAGCAGTATTATTAGCAAGATGACTATAATTTAAGAGAGTAGGAGAGTGCTTCATTTCCTACCTTTAGAAATAAACTGGAAATAAAGCATAAATGTCAAGTGGTAATGTAGCAGTGCGCTTAGCAACCAGATGAGCAAATGTTAGGAAAATGCCAACAGCAGTAAGTCAGAGCTGCCTGCTTGTGTGTTTGTGTGCATGTAAACAGTCTTTCCTCAACTAGGGCCTAAGTGTTGACAAAGGTTGTTTCACTCCCATATTTGTAGTGTTACCAGTCCTTGCTCATACACTCCTAAGAGTTTTTCTCTATTTTTTCCCTGTTAAATCAGCCTCTCCAGGGCATTACACAGTTTTTGTTGCTTTTCACTGAACTATCTGTATTTTATCAATATCTTTTTGAAAATAAGCTACCAGTTCTTACTGTGGCATTTGCTGTCATGTGAGCAGTAACTATTGCTCCTCTCCCTGGAACAGCTGCATTTTATAAAGCAAAGAGATTTTTTTTTTCTTCCAGCCATTTCAAGCAGCCTACAAACACCAAAGGACTGAGCTACTCCACCAGAAATATTTTCCTGTGTCATCATGTGTAAGTTTTATCCATGAACATACAGGTAGGAAGTGGTGGTACTAGGAAGCCATAAACATCTATGGGCATTATGAGTGAAAAAGGGCCCCAAGTTTTTTCCCAGAGTAAGCATGGAGATTTCTGAAAAAGCTGTTATAAATGTAACACAGGTAGAGGACCTGCTGCTGCACTGCTTCCCAGTGCAACCCTTACTGCTTTGAAGGGTTGAGAGGCTGGAAGACAGGGCCTGGGTAAATACAGTGCCTTGTTTAGGTCTGTGTAACTGTTGGATGGATTAAATCATACTCAGCACGTTCTGCTTCACCCTGCCCCTCCTCCTGCATTGATTTTCTTCATGTGGGGTAGGAGAGCTTTTGTTCTCCTGAGAGCAATAACCCTGACCCCCCACTGTCCTGCCTGCCTTGGAGCTCAGCCCATGCACTGCCTGCCCTCCTTCCCGTTCCAGCCCTCTTCCTCAAAAGAAAGGCCAGGCACATCATCACTGTTTTATGCTGTTATTCATCACCAAAATAAAAGCCAATGCTCTCACTGACTTCACTGAGCACTGAATTTCGTGTTATTTTAGACGGGTGGCTATTTTATTTTTTTTAGAAGGAGGTATATGATTGACTACAGTGTCCTCTGTGTTGTCTTTGCATCCAGTTTCAAGTGAAGGTTTGTGTCATGAAAATATAGGTATCATCTGTCAACCCAAAATGAAGCCTGAAACCATGAGTATCAAACATTTTTTCAGTCTTTCATATCCTCTGTGCTGAAGGCTGTGCTCTTTGGTAATGACTATATCTAGGGAGTAGTTTGATTATTCCTCTTATGAGAAATTCCCAGGGTTCCCAAACCTGCTATTTGTTACTAAATTGTCTAGCATAAAAGAAAAAATTCTTTTTCTGTGAAAAAAAAAAAAAGAAAGCAATCAAAAAGGAAACAAAAATCAAACTGTTCTGATTTTGATAGTTGTCTTGGAAGTTTTGAATATACAGATTTTAAAAGCCCGGAAAAGTTTTACAAACCCTTTTGTAAATGAAAGAACATATGCTAAAAAAACAAAAAGAGCAGATGCTACTTCTAAAGAGAGTGTTTGCATTCCAATTTTCTCTCAAAACAAAGCTGTCTGACCTTTTAAAGAGCATTTCTCTAAGAAAATTCTCTTGCAAAGTAAGGAGTTGATGCCTGGTAGCTCACTTTTCCCACCTGTGTTTTGGTTTGCCTAGATCCCCTAAAGCCTTATGAGGTGCAAAATCAGCTGGAAATACCTTACACATGGACTACTGCGTGGCATGCATGGACTTACTTTTCTAAGTGAGCACCATGAAGCCACTGGTAGGGATTTTGTAGCTAGGTTTTTTGGTAGCTGAAGGCTGCTGGCACAGCTGGCTGCAGGCTGTGGAAATGCTGCACTTGTGGCATGGGCAGCAACAGCCCCCTTGGCATGGTCCTCAGTGGAGACTGAATGGAGACAGAGTTTTGCTTGCTAGAAACCAGAGAGGGAGTGGTTTTTAATGAGTGTTATTACTAAAAATATCAGACCTTTAGAGAAAAAGTAGTCTATGAAATGTAATTATCTTCTTCCATGGAGTTAATGAAGGGAGAATAACTGTGGCCACCTTATTCTGCTGTTACTATTGTTTAATACCTTATCATCATCATCATCATCATCATCATCATCATCATCATCAGACACTGGTGAAATGCTTGTTTCCTGTATTGACTTCCACTTAAATATTTTGTATCCAGATAATGACCAATTCTAGTTACAGTGATCTTATTATTGCAAATATAGCTAACTAACAGAGTGATGAACTATTTGATGAAAACAAGATCTGTTGGCAGCACATAAAAATTCCTCTCAAAACTACATTTTACAAACTACAAATCATCAATAGCATCCTTTTGGTGTCTCCTGTTGGTGACCAGGGCAGCATACACACAGACCTGTGTGAAACTGGGATGTTCTGCTGCCTCAGGTTAAGTGAATTTTTGCCCTGTCAGTACGAATCCAATCTGGTCAGAGCCGTAATGCAGCAATTCCCTCACCTGCACAAACCTGCCCTTGGCACAGGACTGGATGCACAGCTCAGGTAGGGTTATTTTGTGTAATTCATGTGTTAACTACTGTGGAGCACAGATCATGGCAGAGTCTCCAATGTGTTCGGGGAACTTGGATTCAGGGAAGAAAAGTGAGCTAAACAGGAAGCTTGGAAATTTTGTCCAAACACCACAGTTGGGAAGAGGTTAAAGCATCAAACTATCTGGAGCACTGATATAAGAGAAATTCCTGGAAACTTGAACACCGCTGCTTTCTGCAACAGTGTGAGTTATTTTTGCTGGCATTTTTGCTCTTAATGCCACTTGTTCTCAATTAATAGTTAATTAAGGTGAGTAAAACTGCAGTAGGGAAAAAAATAGTAATAAGTCTGCTTGCTTTTTCCCCTCCCAACAAAAAAATAATGCAAGCCATTAGTTTCTCCTTGATGATTTGAAAGCCGAAATAGTGCATTTGTATACCCTTTGTGTGTCTGTTATGTGTATTAAATTATAACATTTGTATACAAGGTGGATGTTAACGAAATCAAATTTTAAGGATTCATGATTAATTTTGTAATTTTTTTCCCAAATATCTGTGGCTTTGATTATTTTCCTTTTGGATGTAGGAAGAAATTTTTTAGGAATTAGAATTAGCATCACAGTCTGGGGAACTTTTCTTCACATACTTGCCAGCTCACATTTCAGAACTCTGGTTTTTTGTGTATTTGTTTGGGTTTTTTCAGAAGATTAGAAGTTAATACAACTGATACTGACTTCTGACTGGCAATGAATGTGTTCAGTGCAGTTTTCTTCTGTCATTAATTTTAGCCAGTGATATTTTTGCCAAGATCTCTCTTCATTGCATTTCTCTTCGCTCTCTAAATTGCAATTACTCTCCTGAATGGGAATAAATGTTGCCTATACAAATTCTCCTGTATGGTTTTATGTAGACTTAATCTAACATATTGATCTCATCTCACTCGAGGCTAGAAGTAAAGCATCTCTCATGTTCTCACATTTCAAAATTAGTTCTGCCAGATTCACTGTGATTAATTTTTCAAGAGAATTTAACTTTCAGAAATAAGGGAACTATTAGAGGGTTCGCCTTAATGAAGCTGTTTCCATACTACTCTTCCATGACTGATAGGTTTTATCTTAATTAGTTAAACAAAAATGCTGTGATGAAAAAGGAACTTTAGAGAGAAATAATCTCTTAAGATATTCAGTGTACCAGAATTAGCTCTCTTCTCTAGGAGGCTGAGCATGTGAGTATATACATATCATAACTTTTCAGAGGGTTTTTTGTCTTACTGCTATGTTTTGCACAGAGCACTTCAACGTCTTTTAATTGGCTTGATATTCTTTCTTAGGAAGATTAATAGATTCACAAAGTTCCAAAGAGGATTTAGATACATTACTAATCACAGAGCTAGGAGACTGGCAGTAGTTAGTTTTAGAAAACCCAATTAAGCAATTTGATGAGACTGCAAGCATAGTTCTGCAGAGTTCACTATTTGTATGTGTGTGTGTGTGAGAGAAAGAAAACATTTCTGTTGAATTCTCTGTGAAGAGCAGCTTGCTGTGTGCATTGTACATGGGCTGCATCTAGGATGTCAACTTTTATTATCTTAATATTTGTACCTTCTCCTCTCTACCCTTCTGCTATGTGACCCCAGTTGCTCCCTTTCTCTGTTCTTCAGGTCACTTGCATACTTGGGTCAGTATCAGTTTTTATACCTCCCCTTTCACCACTGAACATTTTGCTGATTTAATGTCTTCATGAACCTGTTAGAAACCCACCCCTTCAATTATGGTATCTTGTTTATAGAACCTGTGCTTGTGATTTTCAGTTTGGTGTTCAGTGTTGACTCTTTTTTCCTCCAATTCTTTTTACTATATTAAAATACCTTACGTATACCTGAAGTTAATGTATCAGTGCTATTAATTTAACAACCAAACTTGTAATATTACAAAAAAGGAATCGAATTTCTTTGGTAAAATTGATTTTCCATAAATCTGTATTACTGGCATCACTTGTCTCATCTACCTTTACATCCTAATAACTGTCTCTTCTGTCAGGTTATCAGTTATATTGTCTTGGATTGTTGCCCAACTGATGCAGTATTTATTTATTTTAACTTTCTTAGGTAAATCTTGGCACAATATTAGGACTCTTTCCAAACTTTTGAACTTCTCTAATATTCAATGAACTATTGATAACTGACATATTGTCTGATTTGTAGAATTTCTTGACCAACGCTTTTTACTATTTGGGTACATTACTTCAGGTTTAGATTTTTTTTAAAAAAAATTAAGTTTTGTTTAGATTTAACTGTTTATTATCCTTCTCAGTTACAGATGAAATAAAAGTTTCTTACTAGCCTCTGGTTTAACTGTATCATCTGGCTCCTTCTTTTTTTTTCAAATTGAAACTCAGCAAGGAGCTTTTGTACTCTAACTTCCTAAATAAAAGATACAAAACTATTTTAAAACCAAGATAAAAAATTGAGATGTAAGTCAAATAAAGTTACCTGAATAGAAGACAGAAAAAGAATATTTGTATAAACTCACAGAGGGATAATGAGTGTCCAAAAGTCCTATACTTTCAAAGCCATCTAGTAGAAATCTGCTTGTAAAAAGTCCTTAAAAAATGACTTCAACATGGCCTTATATGTCAGAAAGATCCTCATCAAGTTAGTGGGAATACAAAATACTCCACTTGCTTTATAACAAGTGTGGATTAAGGCAGAGAGTTCTTTGCTGTGAGATACTGTTCCCAATGAGAGAGAGAGAGAAAAGTGCCAGCAGGAGGCAAGGGTGGAAGAGTTTGCACTTGAGTTTAGAAGCTTCAGTGTTTCCTGCCCGGAAGTGAAAGGACTCCTGGGAAACCTACCCAGCACTGATGGGCAGGAATGAGAGGAGATTAGGAAATACTCCAACTTTGTGGTTGACTTTCCACTGAGGGGCAGGTGACATGAACCACCAGGTTTGAAAGGAAGGTGAATAATGGTATTGCAAGTACCAAGAAGCCCTGAAGGTGCATTGCAGCCTGCAGTCCTTTCGATCAGCAGGGTAGGAACTGTGCTCTGACACATATCCATTGTGATAAACACACAAAAATGAAATCATGCAGTATCTGGAGGGGAATAATGTCACACTGCAGGTCTCTTCCCCAAGCCCTTGGATGTGTTTCTTGTAGGTAAATTGTACAGTTTAGAGGGATAAATAGATGGTGAGGAAGAGAGAGAGAGAGAGGATCCTTTCTGGCTTGCTGTCTTCCTCATATGGCACCTCATCTTCCTTATCTAGGTAACAAAACAGAGAACAGAGTAGTTTTGTGTTTTTTACCCAGGAACAGCATACTAGTGGAATAAAGCTCTGCAACCTAAGGTAAATTTGGTTTTGTAATAAAAATGGTTTTACAAAGAAATTCAGAAAACAGGAAATTAGACTTCTCCTGGAAACCAGCCCTTTCCTCCTTTTCCCCCAGCTAATTTAAACATATTGACCAATTCCAACCTTGTCTAACAGGAAGATTTGAGGAATTAGGCTCCTGCTGACTTTGTCAAAAGAGTTGCTGTGAGCAACCATCCCAGGTCTGATGGAAGCTGCAGCACAGGCACAGTCCTTGTTAGCCATCAGAGAGTCCATGCTGTTGTTTACCTTCATGATGTGAAGCACAGTACATTGGGTTCCCATGTACCTCACAGAACTCCTATCTCTTGCTCTGTTATTTTTTGATTCTTAATCAAAAACATTAATGATGGAACAATTTCCTGTTTGTTCGTTAATTTACATCATTACCTGGACCTGAACATGAAATTTTACTGACCGTTTTTCATTACAGAAGAATTTTTATTTATAAACACTTCTGAAAAGGTGTAGATAAGTTTGTCTGTAAACATTTTTGGTGCTTGTTGATGCTCATGCTACAGCATTGTACCCTGAAATGCTCTTGGGGAGGTGGGCTGGTCACTCATCTGCTCCATTAATAACTTTTTTTGGGATGAAGTGTGGGAGGGTTGTTTTTACTGATCAAAAGCTGATCTACCATCTGCAAGATTTTAGAAAAGATGCTGTTACAAATGGTTTACAGTTCCTTTTTTAGCATTCATTAGCATCCCTGAAAAGAAAAGGGAGTTCTAACAAGAATCACAGTCCCAAAACACTCTCATGAAGACAAACTGATTTGTTTTCTAGGGCAAATGCTTATCTAGGTTTAATTCTTCAATTACATTGAAACTCTGATTTGTAATACATCATAATGGAACAGTTATAGATGACTTGTGAGCAAACACAAGCCGCCCTTTGTCCAGGTGCCTTGTTAAAATGACAGCAGGGTCACCTGGACACATTTTTAGAGGCAGTGAATTGGTATGAATTACCAATATCACATGAACACCTCCTGTATCCAGCTGGGGATGTGAGAGGAGGAAAAAAAGGGGCTGCAAGAACCCTTCACAAGGGCTGTGCCCCTCCCAGGGCTGAGCCAAAGCCTACTGCAATCCTGCACCTGCTGCAGATGATGCCTCATTGGAATAGCATCATCTTCAGTCACATTGCATTCGTTGCATCTCCACTGTCACTGAGGTTCATATGCAAATGGCTGTGGTAGCAAGAGCCCTATTAGAAGTATTTTCTTACTCTCTGTGTAACTTACTTAAAGGGAAGTGACCTTTTTGTTTTTGTTTTTGCCTTTGCTTTTGCTTTTGCTTTTGTTTTTGTAACAGCTTCTTTCAAACCCTCGGGTACCTTACCACCCAATTTACTAAAATTTCTGTGCATGCCTAATGTCTTCTTTCAAGGATAACTTTTCCAAAGTGTAGGATTCAGCTGAGTTACCATCAAAGCAGTAAAATCCAGTATTTCAATGTTGTTGTTAAGACTTTATTAAGTCATTATTTGTGCCAGTGCCAGCAGGGTATCCGTGCAAATTTAAAGAATGAAGGCACTTATTTTGTAATATGCACATTCCAGGACATTTAAATTATTGACCAGGTACGTAAATAATTGATGGCTCACAAAAGTATCACTGTAAGAGCCCTGGAAAGCATTGCATTCATTTGCCAGAGAAGTGGTGGGGTCAGGACTTGTGCAGGGAATAATGATTCATTCTTTCCCTCCCCTCTCGGATGCCATTACCCTGCTCAGCTGCGTGAACAGGACGTTTAGGCTCCAGCCCAGGAGCAGGACTTGACGCAGGCACTGAATATGAGGAACATTGTGTAAAGGTGCCTGTTAGTGACAAACACGTGAGTCTGTTTTCATTTCTGTCCTGTCCCCAAGATAAAGTGGCCTTGGAAATGAGGAAGCTCTGTGAATTTCTGAAAGTACAAGCTGACAAAAAGAAAACGACTGTGTTCATTAAGGAAAACTGACCCTTACATGTCACCCTCTTCCTGTCCCTGCTTTGTGTCATGCCTACTGCAGCCCCAACATTTTTGTCCGGGCACAGCCATCACAGGCAGGATTCCACTAAGTGCAGTGCCATGGCTATTCAGGATGGCACAGTGGTGTCAGCCCTGGGGGAAAGGTGTGGGAATCTGCCTCATATTCAGCCTGTGTGGAGTGCATGAACTGAAGTGGATTTGGCTGTGGATTACAAACAACAATGCAGCCACATTTAGAGACCTCTAATGCCAGGCTCTCCTTGTTGAGGAATGCAAATCATTGGTGGCATGACAGCAAGCAATGATCCCTAGGCAATGCTCTACACAGGCAAGATGAATTCCCATGCCCCCAGTATGTCCTTGGAACAGGGCTTGCCAGGGCTCTGTTTGGGTCTCCTTTGGGGCCAGGTGAGGGAGGAGCATGGCTGTGAGCCAGCTGCTGCCAAGGGTGGTGCCCCCTGACGTCCCCTTGCCCCTGAGATGGTGCAGGAAGCAGTGTCAATGAGCTGTGGATCCACAGCACCACATGTGAGCAAAATCCATACTGCACAGCTTAGAAACATGAAAATATTTGTGAAGTTGACCAGGAAGATGTAATATCCAAAAGCATATAGGTCACTTGAGCAGCAAAAGTCCTCTATTCACTCTCTTGAGTGGGAAATCCAACCCTTTTCCTAATAGCTCTTGTGGATGTTGTTGGACCCATGCCCACACAAATATTGAAACATTTTTTAAAGCCATCAGCCAAGTCATCAGTTACTTAGGCTGATGTTTTTCCATACCCAGCTTTTGCCACAGACTTGCTGACCCTTTTTTTCATATACCAAAACAGAAGAAGGGGGGCATGGAAACATGAGAAGTGATGGGTGACCTAGAAGTAGAGATGCAAGAACAGGATGAAAGGTGACCTGAGCTCATTCTGGGCAGTGGGGTGCTCCAGCAAAGGGTGAGAAGAGCAAGGAAAGGCCAGTGGGAAGCCCAGAGGAGAGAACACCAAACAGGGCTAGAAACCCTTATTCAGGAGGAAGATATAGTGTGTCCTTGCTTGCCCAATGAGAAAAAGGAACAATTTAAAAGTTGTGAACAGTGTGGAAATGTGAATTGTAAAGAGCCCGAGCCTTGTGGAAGGAGGCAGTTCCTGAGGGTACAAGCAGCTGCAGCAGCCTGAGACAGGGCTCTCCTGGGGTGAAGGAGCCTCACCATCCACCTTCCTCATGGAACAGATGTTCTCAGCACTAGTTATTACCCTCTTAAATCTCTCCACATTGGCTTCCCCTTTGGCCTTTAAGTGCAACACTCCAAAAGGGACTTAAAAGAGTGCTGGAAAGAATGAAATTATGTCTCCTGTCTCTCACAAGTGGCAACCCTCTCAGTGTGCCCCAGGCACAGCTTCATGCTACTCATACATGGGAAAGTTTGGACCCATTTTACAGCTCACGTCTTTTTTCAATCCTTATTTTGTACTTGAGCTCAGGAACCAGTACAATTTATCTCTTGCAGTGTAGCATTAGCACTTGTCCTTGCTGAATTTCTTCATAGTGTTTTCATGCCCTCCCTCCAAGCTATTATTGATCACTTTTAGCTCTAACTCTGCCCTTCAAGGCATTTGCAACCTACAGTTTGTTGTTATCCACTCTGTGTACCATCATTTAGCTGTTGATAAAAACATTGAGTGAAAGAAGGCTGACAACCTCTCTTTCCTCATCTGACAGTGACTCACCAATAGCCCCTGTGCTGAAAGCAGGTTTTCAACTCCTTTTGCCCATACCTAAGGCTGGTTACGGCTAGACTATGTTGCTAAAGCTTGTTTATGAGGGTGTCATGTGAGATGATTGTAAGTCGTGTATATAGCTTCCCCCTCAGCCACAAGGCTGGTTACCTTGTCAGAAAAAGACACTAGATTAATCTGGTGTAAGTTTTTGGCAAAACAGAACTATTTGGGTTTTTTGCTTGATCCCTTTGTCATCTTGTGGGCACATATGATCTGATTGTTCCCTTGTTTTGCTGGGATACCAGTCAGTCTGTTCTGGCATTCCCATGTCCTTCTTTGTATCGAATTTGCCTTCTGCAGACCTCTCCTCTCTTACACACAGTGTTGAAAATGACTGGTGATTTGAGGTTTTGTTGGCATGGTATATTATAATGAAACATGCTCATGTAAAACCAACCACCTGGGGAAAGGCTGGGTGATGTCTCACACAGGGTCTCATAGAGTTTCAACAGTTGAGAGATCTTCCTCAGTTCTGGGAAGGTCAGTGGTTGCTCAGAGTAAATAACCCAGCTGTAGATGAGAAATAACCTCAAGGATGTGAGAAATGGAGAGGGGAGAATTAGACTTCATAATGGCAGTGGTATTTCTGGCAAGCTGATGGTAGCATGGTATATAGCAAGACTGTAAGAAAGCTGCTGCTGTGAGATGGTGAGTCTTTCTGGTAGTCTTTCTTTTTGCTGACTGCTGCTTGCAGGCACACAATGAGAGGTATGACATAAGCCTCCCTTTCCAGAAATATTTTCATTTCAGTAGACCTGAGTTGCTCTGTTCTTTAGGGGGTTATTTTCTCAATCCTGGTTATGGATGATAACCAAAAATTCATCAAAGTCAAAGAGATCAATTCCATTTGTGTTTCCTCTGAACCTCTGAATCCTCCTAGACCTAGGGATTCAGCTGGGGGCAGACATGACTGCAAGAGTATCAGGAGCGAAGATAACTATATACTTTAAATATTTAAAGAGACTGAGATAATAAATTTGAAGTCAGATAGCTCTCCTATGCTTTTGAAGATCTTTTCTAATTTGAAGTGCTTTAATGTATAAACCCTACGTATTTTAAGAAAATTGGAAAATAGATGTAATTTAATGTGTCTATCTGAACACCATCACCTTGTTAAATCCAAGCTAGGCACTCTAAGATTTATTTATATCAGTCAAGAGAAATAGGCCCCTCAAGAACGTAATTCATCAGACCCACTTAATTTACATAATTTTGTGAGTCATCCTCTTGAGGTATCTGTGGTTCTCTGTAGCGTAAATGTGAAGATCAGGATGATGTGGATAACTTCAAGATGTTCCTGTTAGATAAAACAACTGTTCATCAGCAGGTCTGAACCTGCTTTAAGATATAGTAAGAGTTTTGGGACTATTTCAGTCTTTGATTTAAAAAAAATACATTAAAAACAGTTATAGGAGAGCCAATGAAAGCAAGTTAATATGGTTTAGCTACAGGCTGTTGGGCTCTGGAGAATTCAGGAATATTCAAATTTAAATTTTCTGAAAGGCAAACTAATTACTATTGTCCATTTTATTGTTACAAAGCTTCAAGCAAATACAAAAGCATTCAAAGATCAGTCATTTATGCTTTGCATTCAGTACTGAAGTAGCTGAACATTTGTTTTCCTGATCTTTTATGCCTACTTTATTGTCATATATTGTTTGACATTCAGGAAATAACACAATGTTATAATCAACAGTGTAAGATTGCATTAAAACTTGATGGCCCATGGCTTAATGGCAAAACTCAGTAATTAAAGCCGTGGCATAAGTAATAGTTGAAGGCAAGTTCTGGTAAGATTTCTCCTGCAAACAAGGAAACTTCCAGGACTTACTTACCCATGTCCAGGGACACAGAGGTGGAGGAACCATCTGTATTTCTTTCCTCTGTCCTGGTGTGTGTAGTGAGCCCACCAGACCTTCAAATTGTCACGAATGACGCAGTACACCACTCTTTCCAAAATGCAGCCCATGCTGATGGCAGTGAGACTGTTACCTAGCTTGCCAGACATGCTACCCTTTGGACAGGTAGTCCTGCAATTGGGATAAATGACAGCAAGGATACCCTTATTGTAAATCTTGAAGATGCTTCTGGTGCAATCAGAGGCAAACTCTGCTCTGACCACCCCCACACAGATATCATGTGTCTCTGACAAGTTAAGAGAAGGATTTTCATTACAACCAAGAAGAAAATCCATACTGAAACAACCTGGCATGAGATAGGTCTCCTGTTATGTCCTGGAGCCCTCTTCCTCCTCTCTCACTGTCATAAGTCAGCAAATACATCAGTTGCGAAAGTTGCCATAATCTTCAGCTTTGCTGTCACGTCCAATATGAGCCATGATTTAAAACTTGTGTCTAGAGTGTCTGGTTTGCAACATCTTCCAGTGCATGTGTAATAAAGTAAAAACTATTTCTGGTACTTCAGAGAACATTACCTTCCCAGAAGTCTCATCCCCACACTGACCATGCAGGTCTCTCGGTTTCGCCCACTGTACACAGCAGTTAGGAAAGGGAGCATCACAGGAAGGAAGGAAGAACGTCACTCCATTTTCCGTCTTCTGGCTCTGGTTCTCATAATGCCCTCATCTCACAAGGTGACATGAAGGTGGTGTTTGAAGTGGGTGTGGAGGAGTTTGAAAATGAGAGCTTTGAAACCAATGCCCTTGTGACAATGTCCTTTGAAGGAGTCAGGGAGTGAGGTGACATAAACATGCCTCTCTGAGGACAGTGAGTCACAGAGCTCTGAAATCTGGCTCAATCTTAGAAAGAATCAAGAAGAGTGAGGCTGCATCATAGATGTGCTGGACGATGCCTCATGCATCTCTGGGGCTGCATTTCAACCTGCAAATGGAACATAGTGCTTAAAGGTCTTCCTTCGTGAAATGTAAAATTACTTACTAGAAAAGTTCTCTGTATAATGTTTCTAATACCTCTACGGAATTGAATATCCATTAATTTTGCATCTGAAAAATGGCTTTTTAAACTCTTAAAGGTAAGACATAAGGTTTGTAGCACAGTGGTTGTAGCATCCTGCAAGTTCTTTTCCTCTTCCATAGGGCATTTTTTTGACGGAGTTAACTTGTTTTACCGAAACACAGAATCACAGAACAGTTAGGGTTGTGAGGGACATCTGCAGATCATCTAGTCCACAGCAGGGTCTCCTAGGGCAGGTGACACAGGAATGCATCCTGGTGGGGGTTTGAATATCTCCAAAGAGCGAGAATGCAGAACCTCCCTGGGCAACCTGTTCCAGTGCTCTGCCACCCTCAGTGTAAAGAAGTTCTTCCTCATATTGAGGTGGAACTCTTTGAGTTCCTTGTCCTGTCACTGGGCACAACCAAAAAGAATCTGGCATCATCCTCTTGACACTTGCCTTGGAGACATTTATCTGCATTAATGGGATCCTCTGTCAGTCTTCTCTTCTCCAGACTGAACAGGCCTGGCTCCCATGGTATCTCCTGATAAGAGAGATGATCCAGACCCCTCATCATCTCTGTGGCCTCTGCTGGACAACTGATTTTAATTAGTTTTCAAAATTGTTTGGACATGTGTGTGGGCCTCATGGATCATTAAGGGGAAAAATAAAATCCTAAGCAAAGTATTCTCTCATTCATGTAGTGTTTGCTTCCAGTTGTACCTTCTTCATATAAACTGAGTTAAGTTCTTTGGTTTTCAAAAGGAATAATGTGAATCCAGTGGCAGTACTATGGCAGGCAAAAAAACCCCTGCAATCCATATCCCTTTTGTGGTGCAGTGTAGAATGATTCAAAAGGAGCAGATATTTATCTCTGTACCCAAACCCAAACTCATGATACTTGCTTTGGGAATTAGAATAACTTTCTTAAATAATTTTTTAAGATATTGTTCTTGGTCTAGGGATAAACTAAATTAATTTGGGTCCTACATGGTACTTCTCAGCTAACTTGTAAAAATAGTATTTTTCTATGTTACAGCATTAAAACTATTCTAAGTAGTTAAAAATAATGCAGTCCTTTTTTTTTTTCCCCTTTGTGGGGGTATGGTTTTTGTCCTCTGTCTGTTTGTCTGTATGTTTCTGCTGGTTAATAAATAGGGAAGAAAGAACCACATCTCAGGGTCCTTGAGGCCTTTCTTTTAGAGGCTGAGCCCTGAAAGTGGGGTCCCCCAGTAAAATAGCTTAATTGTTCTCTTCACGAGCACACTAGAGATACTCTGCAGCAAATCTTCAGTTTCTGTGTTTAATTTGAAATGGACAGAAGAGACAAAAAGTAATTTTGAACTGATATTCACAGCACAGTTCACCTCATCAATATGTAGTAGCAGAGGTGAGAGGAAGCCCACACTTACCTTAATCAAAAGATTGCCCTGGCTGCAATAGCATTCATTTGTTCATTCATGTTGCTCCTTGTCCAGAAAGATCATTCAGGAAAGAAAAAACTGATTTAGAAGACAAAGATAAACACATTTACCTAGCAACTAATTGGATTTATTCCAGTACTTGCTGAACCTCCTGTGGAGCAATTCTTATTGATTTGTCATGGAACCTATCAAAAGACCTTTTTCAACTATAGATGTGTTGTATATGAGACGGAAACTGGTGAGCCCTACCATGCTCTGTTCCTGGAAACCTTTCTGCTCCTGAGACCTAAAGAAAAAATTAAGGGGTTTATTATTTTCATGTCCTTTTCACATGCTGTTATCTCTTAGCTCAAATAATTTAGATGCTTCCTAAGTGAAGCTGGCAAAGTCTTCAGAGTGGGAGAAATTATTTACTTGTGTGTGCAGGTTTGCTACCAGGCGGTATTCCAAAAAATAGCCATGCTAATTATGAGCTGAGATAAGGTCTACAGTCTTGCTAAGTTAATAATAAACTGAGTTCTGCCTTTCACAACAGCCTTAAAAAAACAACCCAAAACCAACAAAAACACCTCAACCCCTTTGTTTATTCCAACCAAAGTTTCAACAGGAAAGAATTAAGGGTGCTTGTTCTGAGAGTGGCTGTACAACCAAGTACCTCTGTGCATGCAGAGCTGCAGTCAGGCTTTGCCTAATGATCTCAGAAGGCTCTCCTATAATGGCCTGATAGCATTAATTTTTGCTCTGAGACCATTTAGACGTCCATTCTGATAAGTAAGCAGATTCCAGGAAGGCAACCCCTCCTCCACTGCTACGGCAGTGTTTGGAGAGTTATTCAACCAAGATGGGAAAAACACAGTGAGAGCATTGCGAGAAGAATATTGAATGGTCTAATTGAGAAAGAGTGAGCAGTAAAGCTGATGTAACAGAAATGATGGGAAGAGACATCTCTGAAAATACTTGAAATTTATGGTGTTCTTGTCACCTTTTTTTTTTCACTCTAGAGCATTGTGATTTACATTCAAACAGCCTGGTAGGTTTAAATTTTAAATGAAGCTTGCTTAGAATTATGAATAAGGCCATTAAGTATTGGCTTAATAACCTTTTATTGCATGGAACAGCTTCTATAATTGCAACAGAGAAAAGAACTTCAAGCATTTGCATTTGAGTGATTGATGGGCAATTTAGAATGTTTGCTTTCTGTTTTCTGGGGAGAAACGAAAGGGCCCTAATTTTGTTGTTGATATTTGTTTTTCCCTAATGGTATTTTCAGAATCCAGTCCTATTGATCAGATTGTGCAGAAGAAGTAGCCAGTGGATTTGAAGCTTGGAAGAGGGAAATCACAGAATTTATTGGGATGAGAAGTGTGGATCTAGTTTGGACGACGTAGTCTGTGAACACTTACAGCTGCTCTGTAGGGTTGTCAGCTCCACTGGTTTACTAGAGTTGCACCTTGCTTTTGATTTTACGGTTGTAACAACCCAGACACCAACCCTGAATACCAGATTAGGAAATGAGAATACCAGGGTTAGGAAATGAGAAATAGAACTGAAAAAGGGTCCTTTAAAAAACCATGTTGCAATATCTTTACGTGGGGAAATACACAATCCCACTTGTAAGTGTGACTGCTGAATCAGAGCAAGGACTAAACAGAATAGGAAGGGCTGATTGATTGGCATCATCCTGGTGCTGCAAATTGTCATTTAAATGCAGAAACTCAGATTAAAAAATTAAAAGATTGCAATGAATTAGAGCCCTAGCATCAGTTATGCTAGGAGTTTGACTTGATACTTACAATGCTGGCTCTAAAAGTCTTGATGGATTTCACTTTCCTCTCCACATTCCTTCAGGTCAAATTGTGATTTATTGATGCTGCCCATCTAGTCTTTTTTGGTGGATAAATATTGTGAGTGTTCTTAGCCAGACAGTTTTCAAAAGCACTAAATATTTTTTAGTGTTTTAATTGAGTTTTGGCAAAAAAAAGAGGAAAGCAGACAAGAAACTAAAAACATGAGGCAGCACAAGACAGAAGTATCGGTATTCAAATTCCCCTAATGCAGGTGAATTTCTTAGAAAAAATACTCTGGTCAAATAGGAGCTTGAAATAGTTCAATGTGAAAGTGACACAGAGTGAAGAACAACAAATGAAAGGCATCTACAGTGATAGAAATGGTGTTTGGTAAGGCACAAAGCAGAAACTTAAAATTCTTTTGAAACTTTCCAAGAAGTCTCAGGAACTTGGGAGCTTATGTTTATTATAACACATTGTATTTTCTGAAGGAGCTCAAAACTGAATTAACTGTGATCCATGACCTCTTGTTTATGTGTTTGGAGAGTAGAAGGTTTCAACTATGATGCCAATTTTTGAAAGTGCTTCAGAGGAGATCTGGGATATGATGGATAAATAGGTAAATACATATACTCTGTCTGTTACAGGAAAATCATTAGGACCTGCACCAAAGAAAAGAATACACATGGGTAAATATGATATATAGGGGATGAGCAAACACTGCCAAAGCTTTTTCCTCAGAAACATGTCAGAGCTGCTTTCCTGAAGAGTTCAGCAGGGATATTGATAAAGGAGATTCAGCTGCTCAGCCAACAAAAGGCATACAACAAGGTTTTAAACCAGGCTGCTGTGGACATTCATCTTTGAGATGTATGACTAGCTAGATGAAGAGGAAAGAGAAGTTAGGAGTCCTGGAGAGTTTTCACACTGAATTCCAGCCAGCAGAGATTAGTATATCATTATGTTGGGAGAGAGAGCTGTTCAAGGTCAGCGAAAGCTCTGAAAAAAGTGATCAAATGAGCAGTAAGATACTCAGGATGGCAAAGGTAAGGGCTAAATGTGAAGGATCTGCAAATTCTGTGTGATGAAATAGCAGGTAAAATTCAACATAGATAAATATCAAGGGAGGCAAAGCCCACTTCTAATTTTACAGTGTTGGAACCTGAGCTGCCCTTTTTGAAAGGAGACATTGGGGTTATTGTAGACATTGCCAGAAAACTTAGGAAGGGGGAACAAAACAGATTAGGGGGTTTTTTGGCCATCATCTTGTTGCACACTCCTGCTCTACTCCACCAACCCCTTTCCAGCTCCTTGAAAAGGTATAATAGAACTGGGGAAGGCAGAGAAGAGGGAGTGAAGGGCTGCAAGCAAACAAGGAATTACTAAATAGCCACTTTTTAACCGGTGAGCAAGGTGACTGAGTCTGGCAGATATTACAATATTGCTAGTGGGTATGAAGAACAAGTCTAGGGAAAAATGATTATTGTAGCTTGCAGCACTATAGCTGGGAGCCCCCAATCAAAACTTGTACTCAGCACATTCCAAACAAACAAAACAGATAACTTTTAGGAAACACGCAAATAAACTGGGAAACCTCTGACAAAGGAATTTGTGGGAGTCTGAGGTTTATAACTCTTCAAGATGCAATTGGATAAAGCCTTGAAATAAAAGGATTCAGAGGTGCCATGTTTGACCCCAGAGACCCTTGCATGGTGGACTGGGATATGCACCAAGGAAGCTCAGTGCAAACACAGCTGCTCTTGGACATCAGTGTGGGCCACTGATGGAGACAGCAAGGGAAAATATGAACATGTGAGCTCCCCAAGTGTGACTGTTTTTCTGCTCCTATATTAACATTCTTCCAGTCTTCAGATAATGAAAAATGTCAAAACAATGAATGTGTTTTATCTTTCTCATTGGAGATTAGACCTGGTGGAAAACAGATGTTGGACTCAAGAGTGCATCCAGACCGTGTGACCTCTAGTTATGACTTGCTGGAACTGGAGTCGCCCCAGCAGATATTATACAGTGTACTGTCAAAAAGACAATTTCCCTGTGACTATCTTGGCATTCTATTTAGCAAGTACTGTGCAGCGTGTCTCTGGAACTGAAATTTTAGTATATTAAGCTTAAATATCCACCAGTTTTCACAGGCTGAGCCAGAGAAAGCCCAGAGCTTTTTTTCTCCCAGCTAAAGCTAAAAGGTCACAGCATACAAATTCAACTGATAAGTGGCTTATGGGAAAGTGTACAAGAAGGTAAGATGTGAAGCTGAGTAATAAAGAAATGTTATAAAAGTTTTTTCCCCCTCCCCCTCCTTACCTTATCCTTACCCACCAAATCTATGGTGATCTGCCTTCTTATACTTTCAGGTGTGCAAGAATGAAAAATTCAGCAGTTCTTAAAAAAAAACTTTAAAAAGTTAAGTTAAAAACTTAACCTCAGACCTATGTTTTACATTAAACCAGTTTTGAGCTACAACCAATACTCAAGCTGCGCTTAAAATTGACATGCCACCATACTACGTGTGAGTTCCTCCTGTGGAGCAGCCTCTATAGCTGAAGTAGCTGTTTACAAGTTCCTAAATGTGCATTTCCTCTTCAGCAGACACTCTCTGAGGGCAGCAGCATGAAGATCACTGTAGTGACTGCCTGTACACACAAGCTATTTCAACCAAGTTGAACTCTACATCCATATTACTTCCTTGCGCATCTGTTTCTTGGAAGCCTGAAACATTGGTTGAAAAACAAACCTGAAAAGAGCACCCCATAGCTGTAAATGAAAGCCATATCCTGGGGAAAACTGCAGGCTTTCCCCTTCAGTGTCCTCATGTACAGCCAAGCTTTGCTGCAGGAATAGCAGCCTGGGATTAAAATCCTGGTTCATGATCAGGGCCACAATTTTCAGTGGCTGTGGCAGATGGATCAGACAATTGCTGCAGAGTAAAAAGGAGGATTCATGGTACAGCACAACAGGACTGCAGGCTTGGCTCATTTTCCTGTTGGAATAACAAAAGAGACGAGTACAAGTTAGGTGTTAAGTGCAGTTTTCCTTGCAAAAGCAAAAAGGGTTTTCACTACAAATGTTTTCATAATTTCTAGAAACCTGGGACGATTGCAGAAAACAACTGATTATGGGGATTTTGTATCTTGATACAAAGCTGCCATCTGTAAATGATAGCCACAGGCTGTGCTGGAAAAACAACTTGTTACAGATCTATTTGGGAAGTATTTTTTCCTATTTTCCTGCCTTTCTTTCTTCCTTTTCAGTGTTTTATATGAGATGATTCTTACCCTGAGATGACTGCTAAGATCCTTTATAAATCTCATCGGTTTATAAAGAAGCATAAGGGAAGATTTTTTTTTTTTCTCCTTTTCCCCCATTTTGATGCAAAAAGAAATTGTGGCACAAAGGCTGATGAACTTGCACAGAGTAAGAAATAGGAACAGGTCCAGCTTTTCTCATTTCCCTCCACCTTGGCATTTTATCTGCTGACTAGCATTCACTCTCACACTATAAACAGCATAGCTAATGCTAGATTTGGCTCTGTGCAACAAGACTTACCATGGACTGCTGCACTCTTCATACCTGCCTGTCACTTCATCCAAAACTCTCACCCATCTATCATTTCCTAGAGGTCAGTTCTTGTACTTGCCATGCAGAGTCTGATATATTCTATTTGCTCTTTACTTTCACAGTTGAATATTCTAGGTTTTGACAAGTTACTCCAGTCACTTCCTGTACACCTCTTCAGGTAGAGTCTTCTTCACTGTCATTGCCATCATCAGGACCAGCACAGACACCAAGCAGGGACAAGGCAGGAGATACTGTGGGACCGTGTCTTTTTCCTTAATGGTGCAGGAACATTTGTGATATTTTCTGCTCCATGCTGGAAAATTCCTATCAAACAATCTCTGTGGAGTAACTCAGGGCAGCTGGTCAGAAGGACAGTTCAGTGTGCATGACTGAAAATCTCATCTGAAACCTGCAGAAGGCTTTATTCAATAACATGTATTCAAGGTTAAAGTAAAATACAGTAAAGTAAAAATCATGGGTCTTGAAAAAAATTATTAGGAATATTAATGGCAGCAACTTTCTTCTACTACTTGTCATCTAAATCATATCTTAAGAACACCCTATTGATGCTGCTCTTTTTTCATTTCCACATTGGCAGATGCCACTGGAATAAATGTCTTGACAAGCAGTTGTCATAATTTCTTTTTCCTCTTCCTTCAGATAGGAACTTACTACAGAAATGCCAATTTTCCCACACACTGTGTCATACATTTAGAATGCATTACGTATTAAATTACTTTGAAATAGTTGGCAAACGAGCTGCCATCTCTCTGATAACTCCCAAGGAAGCCAAACATTATATGCATGCACTCTTAAATTATCTATAAGCAGTTCTGTTCAGTTTTCAAGGGCGAATGCTCAGCTGTGTTTCACTTCCAATGCATTTTTGTTTAAAGCTCATATTTAAATGTGAATGTAGTAGTGCATAGGGGAAAAAAAGAAAATTAATATTGTTAGTATTTCCACAAATTCAAATACTTTCAGTTTTTAAACTTCAAATAAGACAATGAAGCATAGAGAGAATTTAAAAACCAACATATTTTGAAGGGATTTTAAAGTAGGGTGTAAAACTTTATAGTTAAAAAATTAAATTCTCTACAAAGTAAATGCACATTCTAACTTTTAATAAAGTTTGCCACTTTGCCTTTAAGCGCTGCTTTTTCTCTATCAACACCCTTCTTGAATTTTAAAATGATACTACTTACTAAGGTGTTTTCTATTAAAATGATATGCAAAAAACGCCTAGCGGAATAGCTATGATAAAGCTCATAGTAAAGTGGGCAAAATACTTTTACATGAAAGAAGACCCTACCATGGCTGCATAGGCCAAAGAAAAATATGAGTAAGGGACCTGATGCGTGGTCTAGCAGAAATGGTCCTGACTGATGTGAGGAGACGGGCTGCTGTGCTTATCCAAGCAACTGGCAACAGAGACACTACAAGATAAGTGGTTACAAAACCATCCAGTAATGATGTCCTCTCATATGACTGTGAAAATATATCTTGAATCAGGCTGTAAATAGCTGTTTCTCTGATTATCATCAAGGTGAGGGTTCGGGAGACACACTACTAAAGCTACCTCTTAAATGAAGTGCAAATAGTATCATTCCAGGGCAAGGGAGAGATTTGCATACAGGATTTCAGGGGAACTTCAAGAAGGGACCTGAAAATTGGACAGAAAAGAAATAATAGGCTCGAGAGCCTGAGAGTCCCTCTTGAGCTCATATCTTGAGGAATGCAAGAGAATGACAAATACTCAGGTACAGCTCATCTGATAGACATATAGACATTAATCAAGTTAAGCATGTGTTTCTTTCATTTCTGACTTAAAAAAACCTTTGAACTGCCTTATTGCTTTTGGCTTCTGCAAATAACCATAAAAGAAAATTAAAGTATTTATTCTGGCTTGTTCCAAGAGTGATTTTGAGACATTTCTTAACATAAAGTTAACTAATGGTTATCATGATAATCTCTGAACCACACAAGGACCCTGGCAATTCAGTACTTTTCCTCAAAGCAGGGAAACTGAGAGGGGATGTAGTCACTAAAGAGGCTGGCAGGCTGAAAGCTGGTTGCATGGAGTTTTAATAGAAGGTGTCTCTTCAGAGCACAACATTAAATAAAGAGAACCTGTTGAACCTGTAATCAGCACTTCCTTGAAAAATTATAATCAATATGTTGCAAATAAATGTTTGCGGAACTCTGTCTTGGAGAAGGTAATAACCTGCTACCTCAGCATTTGCTGTAAACCAAAATGTTTGTTACCAGACCTGATTATTGTAATTTAATTTCCATTATACACAGAACAAAACAGAGAAGTAGTTTGCTAATGGGTCTTGAATACAGAGAAAAATCCCAGTCTAAATAACTAGTGCAACATCTCGGTGCACTTAGACCTAACGTTAAGGGTCTCACAGTCTCTGTAACATGGTAGACAATCTGGAGGCTGCTTCACAGCGGCTCCATCTGAAGAGTACTCATTACTCTGACATCATTCAGTTTCCACTTATAGAAAGGAAGCAAGATTTCCCTCTGCAGCTCAGACCTTTGCCAGCTCCTTGTGTTCTAGTCTTTTCTTCTCTTTGTTTACACTTCATTCTCTGGCCTGTAGAAGAACTGCTCTGGCTCCTCTCCTCACCCATCACTGATTGTTGTCATCTAGGAGGGCCTGGCATCCTTAAGCATCATCCAAGCTCTAGGTGGATATTTACATTATTTTCTTGCTTTGTACTTTCTCCTACAAATTGTTCAGCTATACTGTTTGTTTGTATTTTGTAAACAGATGATTTTATTTGATTTTGTTTGCTTTTATTTTTAACCTTGCTTTCCTCAAAGTGATTTTAAGGTAATTATCATTTTAAATCCTTCTGGCAATCTTAAAAGATAAGATAATGGCTGTTTTTCTGGCCCACAAGCTCCATCTGTACTCCACAGGTTATCTCAATGTGGCTCTGTTTTTACCTATCTTTGGAAAGTAGTTTAAAATTGGTTAGTAAGGCTTTGGGAAGAAGAAATATTTCCTGCTTATCATTGTCAGCCAGAAAATTCTCTCATATGTACCAAACATGGAGAAGCTCACCTTATCTCCAAGGGTACTTTAAATTTCTCTTTAATAGATTTATTTCTCCTCTGAAGGGAAAAACATGGGTGTTTAGAACAGAGGACAACAATTCCTCAATGACCATTGGCCCTGATTTAACAGTGCAATGGTTCAATTATTTTAGTTCACATGTTCTTCATTTAATCAATTTAAAATAGGAGGAAAAAAAAAAAAAG